>PVKA01003588.1:0-50196 GCA_004027165.1 Ctenomys sociabilis
AAGAAGAAGAAGAAGAAGAAGAAGAAGAAGAAGAAGAACAAGAAGAAGAAGAAGAAGAAGAAGAAGAAGAAGAAGAAGAAGAAGAAGAAGAACAAGAACAAGAACAAGAACAAGAACAAGAACAAGAACAAGAACAAGAACAAGAACAAGAACAAGAACAAGAACAAGAACAAGAAGAGGTTCACCTATGCCCTGAGTCTTCACTGACCTTGAAAGACTAGGGCCAAAATGTTGGCTAGCCTTGGGGCTCTTCTATTTCTCCAATTTTGATCTGTGCACTTAGGTTGTTAACCATCCAGAAGAAAAGCTGATTAGTACCCTGCAGCATATGCCATTCAGTTTTCCCTAACTGAAAGACTCAATTGTCTTTAGTTGTTATTGTACATTTCTATTTGTATTTCTTTTGTCTTCTTATACTAGGGAGACTATGATATTTGTACATGTTTGTCTGGTTTATTTCACTTAAGAGTATGTGTTCAAGTGGCAGCCACTTCAACATAAATGCTTCAAGTTTATCATCCTTTATAGCTGAGTAATACTCCATTATATGGAAATACCACATCTTTTCCAACCATTCCTCATGTGATGGATATCTTGGTTCTTTCCAAGATTTTGCTATCACACATTGTGCTGCTATAAATATAGGTACACATATATCACTATGATACAATGTTTTCAGTTCCTCTGAGAAAATTCCCAGTACCTGTAGCTTTGTGTTTCTGCAAATGGTGGGCATTCCATCTCTGCTGAAGTTGAGCAATACCTCCCTCTGCGTCAGTCACAGACTGCTACTCTGTTCTCCATTTGTGGAGGCCGAGGCATCCCACACCCCCAGCACTGTGAATGATGGGACTGTGTGAACAGGCAGGCGGATTCACCTGCAGTACAGACTTTGCTTCCTCTGAGATCACAAGTGGACTGCTAGAGGACATGGTAGTTCTGTTTCACTTTTTTTTTTCTTTTTTAATGGAACCAGCCATCAAACTTAGGTCCTTACATTTGCCAGGGAAGCGCTTATTCCACTGGGCCATCTTCCTGGCCTCCTCAGTTTTACTTTTTAAGAAAGATCATATTATTTTCCATAATGAAAGTATTAATTTCTATTCTCCACATTACAGCCAGCATTTTATGTTTTGACATTTTGAAAATCACTGTCAGTAGGTGATAGCTAATTATATCATTGATTTACATTTCCTTGGTGATAAATGAATTTGAGGGCCTTTTAATAAACCAACTTGCCGCTCGTGCATATTCTTTAAGAAAATATTTATTTATGTATCGTAACCATTTTTGATTCAGAGTCATTGACTTTTGCTATTTAATACTGTGTGTTATCTTTCTTATCCAATATATGCTTTCCAGTATTTTCTCTTGATTTATGCTTCACTTTTTCTTTTGTGATTTTAGCCACTGTGCAGACTTTCCTTAGATTGGCATCACACCATTTTTTGCCTATGCTTTGTTGTCATACTGCTCAGAATCATCACCGGAACCAACATGAGAGAGCTTTTGCTGATGCTTTCCTCTAGGCCTCTTTCAATTTCAGATCTTACATTCAAATCATGTGATAGCTTATGTGACCTTCTGTGGACTGGAGAAGGTAAGCATTCATTTCATTCTGCCTGTACCAGTTTTCCCAATGCTGTACAGTGAAGTGGCCGTTCTTTCCCTGTTACATATTCTTGACATCTCTGACCAGTATTTCCTCCCTAGTATGGCCAGGTTTATGTCTAACCTCTCTCTTACTCTTTCTTTTCGTGTGAATTTGTATCTATAGCATCATTGTATTTTGAATACTAGCTACTCATAAAAGATAGAAATCAGGAAGTATGACATTGCTAATTTTTTTATTTTATGAATAAAACAAAATAAAATTTTGTAAGAAGTTAAGATTATAATAATAATTAAGGCACTGTTGATCATAAATTTAAAAGTAGTTACTCAAAGCACAAAACATAAACAAAAAGTTTCTCACAAAAAGAGAAAAAAAAAAGCAAACTTGTTTTCTAAGAACCAAAGAGAAATTTAAGAGTATAAATGAAAAAAAAGAATATAAATGAAAATATTAGCATGTATATTAAAATATTTTTGAAACAACAAAGTAGGTAAGTCGAGCTACCAATTGGGCACTCCCTACTTCCTGTTTCTCTACAGCACTAATGCGGGTCGCACTTCTCTCATGGGCGCTGTGGCCCGAGTAGCCTCTCTGCCTGCAGATGCCTCAGGTCATCTTTGTGCTAGCGCAGGCTCTTGTTCATTCACTGGCTGGTATTTCCAGCACCCAGCTACCATGCTCTGTGCTACCCAAATGTGGCTCTGCGTGTCCCTGAAACGTGATGGTTATAGTTCTTTGGCAAGGAAAAGGGGGGTATCTGGGTGAGTGCAACTTCTGCGTTTAGCTTTGTGAGGAATCCCCCCATAGGTTTCTCTAGTGTCATACTACTTTACATTCACACAAGTGAAGTAGAAGAATTCCTTTCTCTACTCATCCTTTCTGTCATTTGTTAGTATTACATTTTTGCAAGATAGCTATCCTTCTGAGTCAGATGGTATCTTGATAGAGTGCTTTTGTTTATAGGAATTTTTTTTTTTTTCTTGGTTGGCTCTGACTGCCTTAAGGGCAGGTCTGGGGATCGAACCATGGTCTCCTGCACCCTGGATTTACAAGAGCAGGCATTTAAACAACTGAGCTAACCCACAGGCTCCCTTAATGTAGTTATATCCTACATTCGTGAATGGCTAGCAGTGCTCAACATGTGTGTACTCCCATCTGTACTTCTGAGAAGGGTCTGCTCATGTATGTCTCCCAGGTTTTCATGGTGCCTCTGACTTTGGGAGTCTCACTGTTGAGTTCTGTGCATGCTGTCTATGTTGCTGCTCTGTCTGAGGAAAGCTGGCAAACATCATCTCCTTCAGGTTGTCTCCACTCTGCTGGTCATTTCCCTCACTGTGCAGAGACTACTGAGTCTGCTTGATTCTATCTGCAGAATCTTGGTGTCTCATAATATTTAAGCCCTTTGGAGCGTTGTTCAGAAACCCTGTGCCTATAACCAAATCAGACTCATACCTAGTTTGTCTTCCCACAGAGAGTTTCTGTTTTAACACTTAGATCTTTGACTCATTTTTATTTTAGGTCAGTAAATAGTGAGCTACGTGGGTATAGATCCAGCCTTTTGCATGTGGATGTCCAATATTCTCAGTGTTACCTATTAAAAAGATTATCTTTCCTTTAGTTTATGTTTTTGGTCACCTGACCAAAGATTGGGCAATTAGTTGCAACTTACGGTTACTTCTGCTTGTCCTGTCCTGGTCCCCTGATACAAGCACCTGCCTTCATGCATGTGCCATGCTGTCTTAGTCATCACACCTTTATAGGATACTTTCAGGCCTGAGATGGAATGCCACCTGCTTTGCTTTTGCTGCTCAGGATTGTTCTTGCTATTGTTGGTTTCTCTTGGTTCCATACAAATTTCAGGGTTGTTTTCTTTAGGTCTGTGAGGAGTCCCATTGGTGCTTTGATTGGAGCTTCATTAAATCAGTTCTGGAAGGACAGTCACTTTCATTTTGCGTGGTTCTGCTTTCTTGGGAAGGGTAGACAGCACTCCATCTTCTGATGATTTCTCAACTTGATGTTTGGAGAGGCCCTCACTTCCCTGGTTAGGTTAATTCCTATGTATTTTATTTTTTGATGCTATGATAAATGATATAGTTATCCTAATTTTGTTTACCATGAATTGACTAGTGTGTAGAAGTGGTGTTGAGTCCTGTGGGTTTTGTGTAGTGTTGTACTGATGAGCTTGGTTACTAGCTTTAGGAGTCTTTCAGAGAGTTACCTGGGCTTGTAAGTTTAGGGTCATACAATCACCATATAATTATACTATGACATTGTCCTTTCTGATCCCGTTTAGCTCTTTCTCTTGCTAGATTGCTCTTGCTAATGTTTTGAGGCCTATTTTGAACAGGAATGTGGATGGTGGACATTCTTGCATTTTTCCTGATTTTACTCAAAAGGCTTTTCACTTTTCCTCATGGATTACGATATTGATTAGATTGGTCACAAATGGCTCTATCATACTGAGATAAGATCTTTAATTATTGATCAGGGTTATTATCATGACTGGACACTGCATTTTGTCAAGGCCTTTTTCTCTATTAAGATTGAGATAATAATGTGATTTTTGTCGTCCTTCTCCTGTGTGATAAATTATATTTACTGATTTGTGTGTTGAACCTTCCTTTATTTTTGGAAGTCTATTTGTTCATGGTGTTTGCTTCTTTGACAATTTGTTGCACTCTGTTTGCCAGTGACTTGGTAAGGATTTCTGCATCCACATTCATAAGAGGTTAGACTTCAGTTCTCCTTGGCTGGATCCTTGTCTGGATTAAGGGTCAAGATGATCTTCCTGAGAATGACTTTGGAAATACTACTCCCTCTAATTTCATTAATGAGTTCAAGGTGTATTGGCATTTGATCTTCCATGAAATTCTCTCTGTCTTTTTTTTTTTTTTTTTTGAACTGCTAATTAAACTCAGGACCTTCCCCTTGTCAGGCACGCACTTGTGGTGCTGAGCTATGACCCTAGTCCCTAAAGTTCTCATAATTCACTTGAGTACACCTGGCCCTTTGTATTTTTTCAGGTTTAATTTCATTGTCTGTTAATGGGTTCTTCAAGATTTTTAAGTTTTCTTGGTTCAGTTTTAATAATTTACATATCAAAGAATCTCTTCAGAATTCTCTAATTTTTTAATATTTTTGTGAAGAAGTTTTGATAATTTTCTGGATATCAGTGTTATCTGTTCAAATTTCACCTTTCTCATTTGTAATTGAATCAATCTGTGTTTTTTCTGTCTTTTTTTCTGGTAAAATTGCCTAATGATTTATTTATTCTTTTAAAGAACAAATTCCTTGGTTATTTGAATTATTTTTCTGTTATTTTCATTTCTGTTCTGATGTCTTTCTTTGTATAAGCTCTGGATTTAGGTTCTTGTTCCATCTTTCAAGATCTTGAGATACACCATTCACCTTTTGTAAATTTTTTTTGTTTTTAATTTTCCCTCATTCTGTTTTTTCTGGTGTGCTCAGTAGAATGTTCCTAGTGGACCTCAAGTCTCTTGCAAAAGTACATAAAGCTGTAGGCTGCTTTCCCAGCTAATGGTTCTCAGGGCTGTGGTGGTAGAATACTCTTCTGCCATATGCAGGTACCATTATTTCATGGACACGCTGCATCTTTGCACGTGTCTTCCAGCAGACATTGTGGGAGTGGACCATGTGTGCTCAGGTGCTGCAGGCACCTGCTAATGTGATGTCTTAAGGATAAAGTGAGATTTATTGTTATGGGTGTCTTAGTTATTTTCTCATTACTGAGGCAAAAGCCTGACACTCAAAATTTAAGGAGGAAAGGTTTATTTCAGCTCAGTGTGTAGAGGATGCAGTCCATGGTAGGTTGGCTCCAAAGCAAGTGGCATCAGAGAGGAGAAGCAGTCCACAGCAGAGCAGGCAGGATGCAGCGAGGCAGCAGCAGCAGCAAGCCCACCTTTGTGTTCCATCCATCTATGTGATTGTGACTAGGCAGGTAGGTAGGTAAATAGACAGACAGACAAACAGATAGATAGATACATATATAGGTAGATAGAACAGACAGATAATGATAGTGTTGTTTTGTTATTTATTTATTTATTTATTTTTGTGGAACTGGGGATTGAACTCAGGCCCTTGCACTTGCCAGGGAAGCACTTATTCCACTGAGCCATCTCTCCGGCCCCTTGTGTTTGTTTTCATGATTCCTGACCCTTCTTCCCATTTGAGGTGATGGGACCAGTTCAGTCTCAGAGTTGCCATTGCCTACCCCTGCCCAACAATAGACAAGAAGAGTCCTCACTCCACAGAGTCCCAGCCCGTACTCTAAGGAGGGAACCCTGCAACTAGAGAGCAGCGAGCTTGGCTAGAGGGAGCCACCTTTGTGTCTGGGCATGTTGGGACTTGGCTGTGCACCCTGAGACCGGGCAAGTGGTTGCGCACAGATGGGGCTCACCAGGGCACGTGGAGTTCCACAGCTCCTCCACATAGCCCACTCTCTGCTCCTCCTCTGCATCCTCTGGAGTAAACTGGAACTCCAAGTGAACACTCCCTTGATGTTTTGAGGCACTCCGCAAGGAAGTCGAACCCAAGAGTGGCTTCTAGAGGCTCTCCTCATGCACAGTTGACGGGACAGAGGCGCGGGGGCTCTGACACGAAGGCAGCCCTAATGAAGATGGAGGTCTCCGCTCCGTGGTCAGCAGCTCAGAGTGTGGGGGCGGGGGTCAGGGCTGCCTCGCCAGGGTCTGCTGCTGCCCACCACGGACCTCAGGAAAGGCAGGGTGCCCTCACCACGAGGTCGCAGAGCTGCTGTGCGAGCCGGTGTGGGAGCAGAACACCGCAGCTCCAGCTCGCAGCCGCGCCCCACCCAGAGCCACAGGGAATGTTCTCTTTAATTGCTCACGTGGCACTCAGCGTATTATGCCAGATGCTTGTTTATAAGAGAAGCAATTTTATGAATATTAAATGACTGAAATCATTGAAGCTACTCTCTGAGCAGAAGAGATTTAACAATAGAAAGAGAGTACATGGAAAGTCTCTAAACATTTGTAAGTTAATGTACTCTTAAGTAGCCAAAGGATTAAAAAAAAATAAAATGACAAAAATTATTTAAAATATTTTGAGCTTAGTTGTAAGAAAAACAGCAAATGAATATTTTGGAGATATCCGTATGGAAGGGCTTAAAGGAAAATGATAGCATTTAATGAGATAATAGAGAAAAGTGAAGATATAACTATGAATGGTGCTATCTTAAAAATATATCAGAGCTGGGGAGATAGTTCAGTGGTTTAAGCACCTGCCTGGCAAGCACAAGGTCCTGAGTTCAATTCCCAGTCCAAAAAAAAAGAATATATCAGAACAAAAAACAAGACGTAAAACAGTATCAGTAAGCAAAATTATAAGTACATTTAAAAATAGGCTTTTAATTACATTTTAAATGCCAAAAGTAGAAAAGATTCAAATTAGCAAAACTTAAAATGATTGGTAATTTACAAATGCGGCCGACTGTGAATGGGTGAACAGATGAAATTAAGAACAAATAAATGCAGCTTAAAGTGGAAATATTTGTTGAATAAAGAAAATATCCAAATCAAGAGAAGAACTGCACAATTTCAATCACAACACCAGCCACATAACACACAGGAGAACGTAATTCTGAAGTTTACGTGGAACTGACAGAGACCTCGAAAAGCTCAGGGAAGTGAGGGCGATAAGGGCCAATCAGAGGCCCCGGCAGCCCAGACCTCAAGTTTTCTTACAAATCCGCAGTGAGTCAAGGCCCCTGCCCCTCGCAGCCAGGGAGCCCCCAGGAACTCCAAATCTGTCTCAGTCGTGGCACTTTTGGCTAGACAAAGCACCTGATGCCTAAAACCAAGAGAAGAAAAGCTGACTTTGGCTCACGCCTTGTAGAAGCTTGATGAATACTTATCCGGTCACCGAGCAGGCCAGCCCAGCACAAGGGTGGCACAGAGGAGGTGCCTTCTGTCCCCTCATGTGCCTCCAGGGTGACAGTACATCGACCCACTCCTCCCACACCCAGGAGTTTCCATTATCCACACCCTCAACCCCAACATCACATTTCTAATCCACATTCATAGACCCCAATCCCGACACTTCAGAAGCTCCCCACCTACGCGTGTGTGAATCTTTGGGGTGACTACATACAGCCACAACAATTGCTCTGCTTGGAGTGGCATGAATGCCCTTCCTGTCCATGCCAACTCAAGGGCTGGTCCCCAGAGGCATTGTTGGGGATGGGGACAACCCTGGGAGATGGATCACAGCATCCTCTGGCCAGTGTACTCGTGCCCACGGCTGATGCCACGGAAACCCAACTGCCTTTTCTCTGTGGCTGTAGGAGATGTGTCCACTACTCTTGTCAGTCCTGACCTGTCCAGTGCCTTTACTACTGCTTCCCCCCAGCCTACGAATCAGAGCATCAGCACTGGAATTTAAATAAATGTTCCCTCTTTGTTAGTCCCTTGTCTGAGGAATTTCATAGTAATAACACAAAGCTTGTGTGCAGTGGGTGACAAGAGTCAGTGTCATTTCTAGACCTTTGAAGAAGTAGAAGAACTTCTACTTGCATAGAAGCAGGGTGTGGAGCCCCAGGACAGGAAAAGATGTTGCCAGTAGAGACCTGTGGGTTCTTCTGGTGACAGAAACCACCCTGCACACCACTCCGTGGTGAGAACATATGTCTGCCATGTGTCCAAACACCCACAGGGCTCAAAGCAGCTTTCCTGGGACTTGCTGTGGCATTCTGGAAGCAGAGCTTACTGGACCACACTAAATCATAGGGGCTTCCCAATGGCACCCTGAGGGGAGCGTGTGGCCTGGTGTCCCCCTCCTGCTGCTGCTTTTCATTGCTCTTGAGCTGAGTACTTTGGTCTCTTCTCTGTCCCACCAAAGTGTGCTGACCAGTGGGTATCCACAAATGGCACCCAGAAATGTACCAAAAATAGAGCACTTCTCTGTGTAAGTGATCTACTTCACTTCACTGTAGAAACAGGAACCTGACTGATGCACACAATGACAGAACCTGGCTGCTGTGGCCCATGCCACTGTGCAGGCCCAGAACTAGGGTGACAGTTGTGCTTCACTTGGTGGAGCAGGCACTCAAAGCATCCAGGTTGTGGCATACACGTCATGGAAGGATTTTATCAAATTTACAAGGACCAAGGGGAAGGTGAGCAGATGCACAAGGAAGCACATTCTGGCTGGAAAAGGGGTGCCAAGACAAGGGCAGTTCAGCTGCAGGCAGGCGAAGTAGGGGGTGAGAAAGTCAGGGGACAAAAGCAGCTGAGGGCTGTATAAGAGCACAAGGTAAAAAAATCTGAAAAGACATATTAGAATTCCACCAGGGCTGAATTGCTTTAAGGAAGAGCCCCTGTGTGTCTGGAGGGCTCAGGGCTAGTTTGAGACTCTGGAAGTAAGAAAACTTTCAGACAGTCTCCATAGCCACAGCTCAAGAAGGCTGGAGCAGAGCTCCTGCTGGGGGTGAGACTTACATGGTCTGCCAAGTGCTGGCTTCAGCAGGGAGCGGAAAGTAAGAGCTACATGGCACCCTCCACAAACAGTTCAGTGACAGCCTGGAAGGACAGACGGTGAACTACAGGGTCAGAGTGTCTGCAGAGGGAAGGCAGGAGAAGGTGGGGCAGAGCTGTGGGATCAACCTAAGAGAGACAGGGGCCAGCAAGCTGTCCTGCCAGCCTTGGAAACTGCACCAGCTGGCACCAGCCTCAGAGAAGCAAGGTGGGGCTCTGACCAGCAAAGCTCAAACCAGGCTCTCGGGCCTTGAGAGTCTAGCTCCACCCAGCCTTCTAGGATTTCCTGTTCTCCTGCCTGGTTTCAGTTGTGCTTTTCACCAAGGACTCTTGTATTGATTTGTCTTTGCTTCTGGATCAGAACAGTTAGTACTCTTGGAGCCTTGGGCACAGAGTGCATGCTGCGCTGTGAGGTGAGCCTAAACACAAACTCTTGAGGCCTGAAGTAGAAAACTACTGAGCTGAGTGTGCTCCAACTGTCATCCAGCAGTCCATCGAGGTTGATGGCTTGGTCTGAAGATAGTGCTGGAGGTGAGGCTGGCCCTGGAAGCCCTCAGGGCACAATGCCGAAAGCCTGGTGGATTCCCTGGTTCTTCTTTGCTTCCATTTTTTTTTTACTTATTTGTCTTTTTGAGACAAGTTCTCACTGCACAGTTCAGGCTAGCCTTGAGCTCACTGTGTATTAGACTTGGCTTGAACTCACAATGAACCCTCCTGCCTCAGCCTTGTGAGTGATGGGGTTACAGGGGTGTGCCACCACTCAGTGCTGCTTCTGTTCTAGATGAGCTTTCTTCTTCACATACCCGCATGGCAGTGTGCTGTCACCCACTACCTCACTGACGGGTTTGCCCAGTCCTGAGCTTTGAGCTTTGAGTGAGTAAACTTGACCTTTTCTCATTATAAGGTGTATGTGCACATGCAAAAGTATATATATGTATACTCACAAACTGTCTGTGTATCAGAAGCTGCCCTCCCTCTGGCCATCCTGCTAATCCTCTACATTTCCTCACTTCCGACCTTGAACCTCCTATGCACTTTCCTTGCTTATTTGATTTGCTCCATTGCTGAGCTTCTCCTTGGCTGTCTTCCTCTGGGAGTGAACTCCACGACAAGTCCCTGGAGCTGTCTGGCCTGTGGCTGCATTCTCCCCATATGTGGTGCATGGGCCCATAGCCAGCTTGCAACAGGTTTTCAGTAGCTCAAAGCTGAAGCAGTTCCTGTGAATAGTCGTTAGGTTTAAATGCAAAAGAGGTGATCCTAAGCTGAAAGCAAAACTGTGCATGACTTCCTTGTCACAAGGGAAGCCAAACAGGTCTATTAAAACTATGAAAGCCATGCCTCCACGGCACCACCTGGCTGGAAATCTATCACGATGAGTAGAATGTCAGGACAGCAACTTTCAGCTAAGTTTTCTTCCAGGATCTGGGCGGGATGCCTGGCTTCACTCCAAAGGCACAGTCCTGTGCAGTACCTGTGCCTGCTGCATGTGGGCAACTATCTATTTACAACAAACAGCAGCACCACAGGTTCCCCCAGTGTCCAAGCGGCAGGGTCCTCCGACCCCTTCAGCTGTGGAGACACTCACTCATTGGCTACACCTGTGCTGCAAGGTGCAAAGTTTTCAGCAAATAGTGTCTAATAAGTGGGTAAGAATAGTGCCCTGGCATGACTGGGGCACACATTTCTTTTATGATGCAAGCCAGAGCAACAATATGTCCCCAAAAGTGAACCTCCATGTGTGGCTCAGTGTCCACAGTGGCAGCTGTGACCACCAGGTGTTTCTTCTTATTACGTAGATGACCTAGTTAATTCCCCAGCATGTTTCTCTTCTCCCTGGAGGGTGCTGGCCACAGGGTGTGGCCCTAGCAAGTGCAGCGCTAAGACAGTTAAGAATAAATCTTAAGAAAAGGAAGACAATAAATATACTAGAGATGCTGTTATACTATTTTCAATAACATTTTTAATTTATTCATGCACAAAATGCATATTTTGGCATCATTTACAAGGAGCTATCCAGTGTCAGAGGTGTGTGATCATATGACTTTCTAATTTTAAACACAGAAAGAGAAAACTAATGATGAATTCTATGTCAGAATGATACATTATATTTTGTACAGTTGGAAATATAAATGAAATAAAATGTTTTACCAAAGTAGAATATGTTACATACACTATTTTAAGATTTAAAATATTAATTTTCATGAATATTTTTCATCAGCCATGAAATTTGCTTCCTTTCTTCACTAAATAGTTCTTGTAGTTTCAAGTATGTTTCTAAAATTAGAATTGGGGGCTGGTGAGATACCTCAGTGGACTAAACACTTACTTAGGCAGGCGCAGTTCAGTCCACAACACACAACACACCACACCGCATCGCTGAGCCAGTGACCGAGACCTGGCGTGGTGGCTCAGGCCTGTAATCTCAGTTCTGGGAGGCTGAAAACAGGCGGATCACTGTAAGTCCAAGCTGCGTAGTGAGACCCTGTACCAAATGCATTTAAAAAAAATACAACTGGGGAGTCAGACTTCGCGTATTAATCTCTCTTGCCTGCCAACACGAAAGTGCTCTGATTCTGCTTTCTTTCTCAGCATGCGGGCAGCTCCCTTCTCAGCATGCTCCCCACACAAAGCTCCCACGTCAGCGCCAGCGCCAGCGCCGCAGTCTGCTGCAGTCTTCCCTGCAGTCTGCTGTGCAGCAGGGCCGGAGAGCGTGGCATTGCTCTAGAGATGGCAGTCTTCCGCGTGAGTGACGCCGCACCGCAGATCAGAAACCTCTCATTTCTGAAAAAACGATTCCACGAGCCTGCAAATATTTTCAATCTTTTTACCAAATTGTCAGGAATATCTTTAGATGGTTTAAATGCCAAACCTGCTCTATTTGTTTTATGGTTTTGCAGGGTAATTTAGAGGAGATTAATGTTCATCCATAGACTGGAAACCATTGCCATCACTTAGTTCTGAACGCCTCTGGGCTGTGCGAATAAGAAATCGTGCGCAGCGCGTGCTGCGAGCCGAGCATCGTGGCACGCCGGCAGACACCGTCGCGAGTGTGCTGCGTGTCATTTCTACACCCGAGTCAGCTTTCCTGGGTGGGAAGAACACAGCCAGTACCTTGTGAACGAAACTCCCCTTATCCTTCTCAGTTCCAATTGTGAAGTTGAAAAAAGGTAAAATTATCCCGCATATCTTTTAATCCATTCTATCAACAAAGTCTTTAACTTAACTAATTCTAAATTAATATTAACTAGTTCTTTCAGATATTAACATTTGGGTCAAGCTTTAAATGTATCATCATTGAAATATTTTACCATAAATCTAGGAAGTAGAAATCTATGTAAATTCCAAATAAAATGTTTTGTAGTTATTTTTTACCAAAATAAAAGAATTTAAAAACTTTGAATATTCATCATATTTATGGAAAATCCAGAATATGTACGATTTAGAAATACAAAACTGAAAATATCTGTAGGAATATATTATAACAAATCAAAAGGATATTTAAATCAATACTACATCCAGAGGATACGTGAAATTTAAAATCTAAGCTCGTGCCAGTGTGTTGTGGCAGCTGTAAGAGCGAGCCATAGCAGAGGCCGCAATGCTCACCACACGCATCACTGTGGTGTTGACTGCTAGCTTCATTGCGCCATAACCTGATGGCATGCATGAAATACTTTCAATATTTATTTATTTATTCATTTATTGATGTATTCTGTCTTTTCAAGAGAGGTTTTAGCTAAGCAGTTCAGGTTGACCTTGAGCTCACTTGTAGCCCAGGCTGGTCTCAGACTCACAGTGATTCTCCTGCCTCAGCCTCGAAGGTGCTGGGATTATAGGTGAGGACCACCAAACCTGGCTTCAGTCCTTTTTTACTTATTTAAGAAAGCTTTGTGGATTAGTGTGTGGACCTTTTCAGAGCTGTATATGCACATATATATCGAGCATTCATAAAACAAGCATTATTTGACATAAAAGATCAGATGAATAGCAACACATTTACAATGAGGAGCCCAACTATCACAAATAAATCCATTAGAAGAAAAAGCACAAAACAATTAGAGTTGCACTTAACCTTCAGGAAATGAACTTCTTCGCTGGTACTTACAGTGTGCACACAACAGTCACACAACATTTCTGGGTGGCAGGTAGAGCTGTCTCCAAAAAGTCTTAAATGGAATTTCCCAACATGTCCAATTCATTGATTCTCAGAAAAATTTACTGTGATGGGACCCAGAGCAGTCAGGTATTTTCGTGAATACTGGCAGGGAATCTGGTTAGCAGCGCTCTGTGCTCTCACGGCTCTGGCCCTTGGAGTCAACAGCACTGGGACATTCTGTAATCGGTAGGTTAGTCAGGCCATTTGTTTCCCCCACAGCTCTTTTGAGGCTAACTGTACGAGCTGAGGCAGTCTGGAGGTAACACAGGATGAACGTGTGTGTCTCTTTTTGTGAGCTGGCGCTGCTCTTGGTGGTCCCACATACAAAGGACAAGGGGGTTTAGAAAATAAAGACCAGAGCCAAGAGCGGAGGTCAAGGCAGGTCTTCTCTGTCCTGATGGGAGGGGAGGGCTGAGTAAGCGCTGCAGGCTGTGTACTTGTACTCTTTACAAAGTTAGTATTGTGAGACACAGGGCTACCCAGGGACTATAAGCTAGCACTCTCCAGGCAGGATGTTTTCCTAGCTTGCCTGCATTAGGCATGGTGGCTTTGTTTTGCACAACCACAGGGAACCCTCTCCTGCTTCAGCTGCTCGCTACACATCTTTGATGAAAGTAACTTACAGCTCTCCATCTCTGTAGTTTTGGAGAAATTTAGGATTTTAACAACTCCTGGGAAATCAGTTAATGTAGTCAAAATCAGGTGTAAACAGCAGATGGATTTAGAGTCATTGTTTAATTAATTTTGCATGACACAGTCTATGTGGCTTGTGTATAAATAGCCCTGTCAGTTCAACAGAATTCCGCGGAACCACTCGCCCTGTCTTTCAAGGGTTAGGCATGGTCACTTATATGTCTGCTTTCTCTGGAATGAACTATTTCTTGTATTTTACTAATAAAGGAAGTGTTTACTTAACTCTCCCCCTCTTCATCCTAACTCATCTTAGTTTTAGAGCACCAATGGCTGGAAGTTGCTCATTAGCTCAACTTAAACCGCAAGACCACTATGCTGCAGAAACTGATCATAAGCTTATTACACTGGCTCTGTAGACAGTCACCAAGATTAACAGATCTGACAAAATGTTTTGTAAGCTGGGGGATCATGAATGCATTTGGTGGCCTTTCTGGCTGATAATTGGTCATTAGTGCCTACCTTGGTGCCTGTATCTGGTTCTCTGAAGGACTAGGAAAGATACTGTGGTTGTGGACACATGGAGTCAGGGCTGGGGCTTTTCTTTTGGTTGCTTTGGATCAGTGTATGGGTTTAATGTTAGGAAGAAGATTGGTGGCCATGACTTCCTACAGAATCAGCTCCTCTAAATGCCTGTACCCCAGCCTAGTTTTTAAAATCAGTGCAGGTCAGGTTCCCTTCAGTGAGACAAGATCCCCAGTACTCGTGTGTAAGGGAGAAGGGTGTTAGTTTGGCTCACAGTCTCAGTGGGTTCAACCCATGGCTTCCTTGACAAAAAGTGACACTGACCTGGCAGAATGGCATGAGAGCAAAAACTCTGTGCCCTACAGCAGCCATGGCCCAGAGAAAGAGGACAGCTGGGGGACAAGACACACCTCTCCCGGCCACACCTTCAGTGACCGCCTCCAGCCAGCCTCAGGGTGTGGCCATGCACTCAGCCATATGTCAGTCTACAATGAAGATGGTACCTGGTGCCATGTGCATGCCACACACAAGAGACCTGGGGCCAGCTCAATCTCGCTTATCCAAGAAAGGATATTAAAAATAATGTTTTCTTATACAACTGTTTCACTTTTCACGGTGCTGTGGGTTAGCTAATAATATCAGAGTTCTTGAGATCACTGCTTCCTTGATGGTGCCACTTACACATGAGGAGCCCTCCTCAGCCCTGACACCGAGCATGGCCACCTGAGCTCTCCACTCTGGCAGGCCATCCTACTGACTGAGAGGGAGGCTGCTGTTTCCATTTTTATTCTTTTTGTCACTGTTTATAATCTAAAAAGCTGTCCAAGAATGCTGGAACTCAATAAAGACTTTCTCCTTCTCTTGGGGAAGGAAGGGCTGTCCACTGGTCTCTGAAGTCCTGGGGATGGCAGGCAGGTGCGCTTGCATAATGAGTGTCGAGTCTTTGCCTTCCCCTCCATTTGCTCATATTATGCTGGTTAAGCTCTTGAGGTTTGCAACATTTAATGAAAATGAGGCCCTCAGAAACCCAGAAAAATGTTAGGGATACACTCATCAGCCTTTCATGACTGCACGTAATTAATTCCTGGGTGTAAATAATCTCACCTAGATTACACTTTTTCTCCAGCCCAGCACTCCTGCTTGCTTGCCTCATTTGCTCTGAAGGATTGTGAGCCCTTGAAATTCACTTCCTCAGTGTGACTTCCTAAACCAGATTTTTTAATTCTCCTTCACAAGCCAGACCTATTTTATAAGTTTGGAGACCAGAAGGGTGAGCAATTCATGCTCAGACATTCTTTAGTTCTAGAGAATTTCAATTCTCTAGTTCAGTTCACCTATTCCCATAGTAATTTACCAGTCCTGCAGTTTCCAGGGTGTAGAATAATTGTCATCACCTCATCTTTAAAAAAATTGACAAATGTATGTTTTGAACTTGTTTTTCTATTGCTGTTGATGGTGGTGGTGGTGATTTGTGTATTTGTTTTGCATTACTGGAGTTGAAGCCATGGCTTCCACAGTGAGCCACATCCCCAGTCCTTGAACAGTTTTCAGTTTTGAGGTTGGGGTTGAATTTACAATCCTCCTGCCCCAATTGCCTATGAAGCTGGGACTAGAGATGCATACCCAAATACCCAGAGGAAGTTGATTTACAGTTCAGTATTTACTAGGTTGACTGTGTGGCCACGTGGTCAGGTGTGAGTGTCTTGGATAAACACAGAGTAGTATTTAAAGGCCACCATTTTATGGTCTGCATGACCATCAGAGCTCTAATCTAATTTCTTCATGCACTCTCATATCTTCAGAATCAGCTGGCTCACTCCACCATCTCTGCAGCCACACACAATGCTGGCCACGTCTGTTGCTAGAAAGCAGTCACTTGACAAGTCCATTTGGCTGAAAGGATGGTAGGCATAAGGTTAGCTGCATCACGGATTTTACCCATGAGGAAATGACTGCAGTGTTCACCCTGAGACTTAAGTGACTCTTCCCCAGCTCCTGTTAGGGTCAGTGTTCTGGGACCACTCTTTCCAAGAACTTGAGCAGGCAAGACACTTTTCAAGTGAACTCACTTTGAGTATTGCAAAGGTAGAATACACAATGGAAGGTTTCTGTGAATGTGGCAGACTGTGCGTCACTTGGCAAAAACAACAACAGCAGGTTTTTGTCATGGGATTCCAGGGACATCTAACAAGACATCACAGGTCCTGGATACCCCGGCAAAGGAAGAGTGGGTGGGGAGAAGCTGATCAGCTCAGTTTCATGGTTACGTTCAGACTGGAGCAAGAGGTTCTGGTCACTTTCTGGACAGTAGGGCAATTACAGCTGATGGCACAGTATTGCTCACTTTTAAAAGCTAGAAAAAGGGGTTGTAAAAGCATAAAGAACTCTTACTGTTTAAAAGAGTTACAGTAATCATGATTCAAACATTTGCTATGCATGTATGCTTCAGAACATCAGATGGTACCCATCAGCATATACAGTGTTTGCATATCAGTTAATAAGGTAAAATAATTAATAAAAGAAGAAATGCTGTAAGGATATACAGTACTCAAACAGCCTAATTAATCAAATGTCATAATTGTTATATCAAAATATTAAAAGCAAAAAAATACAGCATACAGATGATTTCTAAATGTACACAATATACTGTCATGGATTAACATGAACTATGAAACAAGTTTAATAAAATTAAGGAGTCCAAGTCATGCAAAGCAATTCACTGACTGTGGTGGAGCACATGGAAAGCATCAGCTGGGGCACACACACAGCACCCAGACATGGGAAGCCTTTGGGAAACTGAGGAGCCTTGCCAGGGACAGAGAACTGGACTACCTGACTTCCAGAATCACACAAGTACATGCATAATCTTAAGTCCGAAAGATATAGGATTAATACATGACCAACTGGTAGAGCACCACTAAATAAACAACACATGAAGAGACAAATCAAAAGCAATTTCAGAACATACTTTAGGAGTAAAGTGAAACACTACAACAAAACTTATGCATAATACAGCTGCTTTTAAAGCAGCAGCTGGTAAAACTCAGCAGCACTAAACATTTTGGTGACAGAAAATGGAACAATCCTTAAGTTAACAACACTAGCCCGGCACAGAAAATGGAAAATGGGAAAACATTAAGTACAAAGCAATTATAAGAAAGGAAGTACTGAAAACCAGGGTAAAAAGTCACTGAAAGAGAGATGGGGGCACCACACCAAATGAAAGAGAGTTAGGAGCTCCACACCAAACGCAGGATTTTAACAGATGAAATGATACAAATGCCAGCACAGGTGCAGGTATCTGTTCATGCTCACCAGGAAAGAAAAGGCCAAAGCGCAAATGCCTGATCCTGCACATAAGAAATCGAGGGCTGGAGAGCCTGGGTGCTGACCACTAAGAACGAAAGGAGCACGCTGAAGACCTTACTTCAAAGCTCAACAACTTGAGGGGCAGTTGTAGCATGCGCAAGAACAACAGTCCTTAGGTGCTGAACAAACAAAATTAGCGTTTCAGCTTTCCTTCACAGATGACAGTGGGCTCGCACATTTTAGGCACGACTGTATCAGATATTTAAAAAATAAAAAAATACCAGTGATACCAAAATTCTCCTTAAAATTTAAGGATGGGATATTTTCCAAATTCCTACCTAAGGTAAATATTACTCAGTTTTTTTGAAGAGTGAAATCTTCTTATTTAATAACATAAAAAGATCAATTTTTCTTATGAAAATGGTTGCAAACATAAAAATTTAAAGTCAAGCAACTTATTGAAAAAGTATACTACACTATTCTGACCAGCAGGTATCCCAGCACTATAAGAATAGTTTACAAAAGAAAATGATTAATGCAATTTAATGAATAGTAAGTGTAATAAAATACTGCATGATTACAATAGTAACATAACCCCAAAATACATTAAAAAGAAAAAACAAACTTTATCTAAAGCAACATCTCTTTTGGATTAAAATGTCTTAGCAAATTTGGAACAGAAGACAATTTATATGCAATAGGTTGTCAACAAGAAAGCCTTATAATTCACATTATAGTTAATTTCAAAGCCTACTACCTCCCAAAGGTTAAGATTTATCTTTATAAATAAAACACTGATTTTACCCAGTTTGGGACTAGAAATTTCAGCCAGTATAATACAGAGAAGAAAGCATAGTCAGGATTTGAAAGAAAAAATGATCAGGCTTTATGAGAAGATATTTAGAATTGTGTATGTACAAGATGCAATAACTCCTCTATGAAAGTCTTAGATACAGAGAGATTATAGATATTAATATGAATGAAAAGAATGTATGCAGCCAAGGGCCCTGGGAGGCAACTGGCAGCTGAACTCCTGGAGGAACGCCCCACAACAGAAACCCAGGCGGGAGTATGTGAAGACTCAGGTGCTGCGGAGCAGGGTTTGCTCCTCAGCAATAGAAAGTGGCTGCAACCGGAAGCCGTTCTGGAATGACACCACGTGCTCCTGACGCTCGCTGCACCTGTGCATCCCCCTCCGCAGGCCTTGTGGCGGCTGTGAACCTGTGCTGGACGGTCTCCCACAGGAGCCCTCAGGAAGCCGCGGCTCCCACTCGGTGGCTGTGCAAGCAGCTCCTTCCCACCCCCGCACAAGGCGCCTCTGAATCAGGAAAGCAATCCAGGTCCGAATTCCTGAGCCGCAGACGCTGATCACAGCATCTTGTCTTCAGCAATTAGGTTTGCAGGAATTTGTTATTCAGCAGGAGATAACTAGTATAGATGGTAATTATGTAAAGGATACATGTCCTGGGCACTTAAAGGGGGTATTTTAAATAATATTTTGAGCATCCGCAGAACGCTGAGAGCCTTTAACGGTGTCTCTGTCCGTTTAATCTTTCTAGCCACTGATTTTTGTGCTTCAGTGGTGCCTGTGCTGAGCTAGGAGAAAACTACGCAGATGCAAGAGGAAGACAAAGCAGAGTGAAGCTGACTTTGTACTGTGTGCTTCATTGGAACCCTTCGGCGGTATTTATTAATAAGATTGTCCGTGCACTCCCACCCAGAGCCTCAGGTCCAGGGCAGAACTGCCCGAGTCTGGAGCAGCTTCAAGGGAATCAATTACCACTGCTGGGCCAGCCAGATAGCTCAGCTTAGGTAGACGCAGGGCCCGGGGGTTGGATCCTTGGGTGCCCTTTCCCCCCAACAGTTGAGACTGGGCGTGGTGGTGCACACCTGTAATCCCAGCTCTGGGGAGGCTGAAAATGGGAGGATCGCTATGAGTCCAATCTAGTAGTGAGACCCTGAACACTTTGTAGGCCCTTCCCTAAAATAAAAAAAAATAAAAAAAATTAAAATTAAAATTAAAGAAAAAACCAAGAAGGATTATCACTGCTTGTACAATAGAGGCATCAAGAAATAAAGAAGTAAAATGTGGAGCATGCGAAAGATTACATTTTCTAGACTGAAATACAAATTTCATACCCATGCAAAGAACAAGCAATGCTACAACTGGAACGATAAAAGAAAGTCGACCCTAGGTCTATGGACACGGGAAGGACAGGAGACTGGCCACACAGAGTTGCTCCCACCGGTTCTGCACAGTTTGTGTTTTGTTTTGATTTTTTGTCTTTTATTTATTTATGTATTTGGTGCAGGGTCTTGCTATGCAGTTCAGAGTTATAGTGATCCTCCTGTCTGAGCCTCCCCAGTCCTAGGATTAAAGGCGTGCCTCTCCTCACCCAGTCTTGGTGTCAAGCATGGCACACCTGGCATTCCTGTTCAGCACAGCACATAGTACCAAGGATCGAAAGTGGATCTCTGCACTTGTCAGGCAGGCCCTTAGACCACTGAGCTATCTACCCAGCACCTGAATAGTTGTTGAGATTCAAAAAATGCTGAGTGAATATGTGGACAAAACCTGATGCGGAAGCATCATTTTCTTGTCTGATCAGAAGCAGCTTTGCATTTGTGAACTCAGTTCTGGGTATTCTCAGATGTGAAACCTAGGACACAGAGGGTAGAAGTTTAAGTATTACTGCTCTTTAATTACAAACACAAGTCATTCTGATTTGGAAAGCTGGCAAGAAGAAAGCATACATGCCCCCACTTCCCTCTCTCTCTGCTTTCCCACCCCTCGCTCCTTTTTCTCTCCTTTTCCCTCTCTCAACTTCTGAGCACTGACCACCACACTCTGAGACATATTTATCCTCCTCAGACAGGGAAAACACCTGTATTATCATGTAGGGGTCCACCTTATTTACTTACTTATTTTTGCAGCAGGCTCAGCCAGCCCTGAGGGCGGGGCTGGTGCGGCATCTGGTGCTGGGCAGTCCCTGCGCTTGCCTAAGCTTGCCGAAGCAGGAGCTTTAGATGCTGAGCTATCTCACCGGCCCCACCTCATAGTTCTGTATATGACTTTAAAGCAACTGGTTATATTTCAATGAATTTTCTCCCTCAGCCTGGGGCCACCACTTTAATGCTTTAGATGTTCAAACTAAAAATCCCATCCTCTAACTTAAGAAACACCTTGTTCTATCTTGAAGCTGATACTGATCAATTCAATCCACTCTGTAGAGACTGGACTCTGACACTGCCACAGGAAATACCCCCTTACACATGTTTCCATGCTAACCCTCCAATTAGAGCCATTCTGCCAATGGTTCTATAACATCGTTGCTTGGTGTGCACAACATGGGGGCTGAATTTTTGTAGTTCCCAGGCCTGGGGATGGCGTGATCTGAAGCTCAGAGACAAGCAGACTGCACAGATCTGTTCCATCTCGCACCAGTCCTCAGGAAACACTCCCTCACAGAACACAGTGTGCACGGAGCACTTGGGCACTCAGGCCATCCAGCCGTCCACTGGGCCATGCTGATCCTTGCCCTGCAGTCACTCACACGTGAAACAGAGACTGTGGCATGCAGGTGTCCAGCTTGGCTATCTCTTCCAAACCTGAGCTGGAGACTGCTATCAGAGTCATTCGGTCTGTGTGTGCTGAGGTAAGACTGTGCCTTAGGGCGAGCCACAAGACAAGGTCATTCCATTCCTGTGTCCATGGCCTGAAGATGATGGTGCCCCTATACCAAGTTAATACCTATGCAAGGCAAGACCGGCCTTCCTGGCCTTACTCCCTTAGCAGGCGCTGCCATCTAAGCACCAGAGAGGCATCTGCCATACCTTTGCAGATCATGCCAGGATGCCCTAGGCCCAGGGACCCTCATAGCCACAGCTGGCATGCTGGAGCTGGCCCAGGGTCACAGCTCATCCTCTCTTCAGGGTGCTGCTGGCCTGTCAGAAGGTTAGAGTGATGATGCCTCAAGGTGTGTGCTCCTGGGAGGGATGCTTGCTGAGGATGCAGAGGCCTGGGCACCCTCCCTGAAAAGTGGTGCACAGTTTGAACCAGGACCTCTACTCGTGACTGAGGATGTGGCCCAGAGACTGTCAGGGACCAGGCTCTGACCATTGTTCAGAAGACAAGTGTCTCCTCACCTGTACCGTTGACCCCTATAGGCAGAGGCCCACTCACCATGAAGGATACTGAGAGCCAAACGCAGCGCTGCACTCACAGACAGCAAAAGTGCCAGAAACAGGCGAGCCAGACGGAACAGGGGAGCCATCCTGACATCAGTGGTGACTGAGTCAGAGGGACAGCAGAGCTACTGAATAAGAGGACAAGGGCAGTGTTCTGGGGGCATTGTTCACATGGCCAATGCCCCTGTGCTCTGCGCTACCTGTGACTGGCAAGATGAAGTGTGTCCCTGACAGGTCACCGTTGGTGAGGGCACGCATCCAGCATGAGGTCAAGGCCAGCTCACCTCACTGTGCCGCCGCCATCCACCAAGGGAGGTGTTAGAGGGTCAGATAAACATCAGCTGGGCTGTGAGAGAGGAGCATACTCAGGGCTAATTATGACTCCAAGATCAAGTCAGCCATCACTGTCCCCGCAATACCCTTCTTCCAAGTATTTATTCAACTGTCATTATTAGCTGTCACATTGGAACCTAACAAACCACAACCTTGAATCATTTACAAAGTGCAGTGGAACTAACAGGAGACATGAATGAATCTGGGCATGGACAATTGGGTACCACTGTGGATGCAGGACACCCTGGGCAAGCTTGCACCATGGCTGTACATGCTCTGCCTGCTCTGTGGATACTTGCACCTTTTCTTCCTGAGCTGCTTGTGGTTTTATTTTGCACTAATTATTACATCCGAGTTGCTCTAGGTGCACATCAGGACAGAGCTGCCTAGTGTACAGACTCCCTAGAATCAGCCCTCAGCAAGCACACATCAGATTCCGTCACACACCTACAGGCCTTGCTTGCTATAGGTCACAGTCAGGGTGTTTGTGCTCTCGGGAATGTTGGGTGGGGTCTCCCAAAGACCTGGCCATTTGCATGGCACTTAGTGACCACCTCCCCTCCACCATCACCTACTTCTCCATCCTTACTGGTGGATTTTGGAAGTTTGACCAAATTAAACTCCAAGCTGTGTATCTTCTTTTTAAGTCTGTGAACTTGGGGAATTTCTGGCGTAGCACATAGCTTACATCATGTCTTTGATAGTTTCTCTTTATTTTTCTATCTTATAGCAAATCTATTTTTTTTAATTTTACATCTTTATTTTGGTTTTATACATTCTTATATAGCTTTACCATTTCATTTGAACATTTGTATTGGAATGTTGGTCTCTGACCTGCATCCACAATGTATATCTATTTTTTTTTTCTTTTTGGCCATTGCAGCCCACCCTGATGGTGGGGCTGGCATGGCATGTGGCACCAGGATTCAAACCATGGTCCCCTCAGACTGCCTAACCTTGCCTGTTCAGGTGCCTTAGACCACTGAGCTATCTCGCTGGCCCCATAACATACTTTGAAGCATATTCTGCTGCACAAGTGCCACTTGCCATTCACATGTCCTTGCTAATGCTGGCGAGGCTGCTTTTCTCATGTTGCTGGGACACAACACCCAACACTCAAACTGAAGGAAGGAAAGGTTAATTTAGCTCAGTTTGTGGAGGTTTCAGTCCATACCCTGCTGGCTGTAAGGCAGAGAGGCACATGGCAGAGGGCAGCAGATTATGGTGGCAGAAAACAGCAAGAGCAAGATGGCAAAGCAGTGGCAGCGATGACAACAGAGGGCCAGTCCATCTCTATTACAGTGCATTCAGAGGGTCTGCCCCAGGCTGGGTGTAGCACTCACACCCATAATCCTGGCAGCACTCACACCCATAATCCCAGTGGATCATGAATTAATCAGACTCTAGAAGCCACCCCAGGACTGCAGGAGGCTTGGGGGACAACCAGACACAAACCACAGCAGAGGCTCTCAGGATCTCTCTGTGTCTGTCACAGGACATTAATCAGTGCTTAAACTTATCCTTGCTGTGCAAATTATGTGCTCCTTCTAGCTTTCAGATTTGCCTTCTCTGTAAGGCTTTATTTCAAGTTTCTAGTGATTTTGTGTTAATATTTGAGAATGAAGTGTTAGTCTCATACAGCCTCTGACTCACCTGACATGGACTTCCTCTGGGGAGAGCTCCATGGCTGTGCACTGTGTAGACCCCAGGCCAGGACTTCTCTTAGCACCTGTGTGCAGGGCATATCCACTACATCCCTTGAGTGGAGCAGGTGCAGGCGCTGAGCTTAGCCCAGCCCTTTCCTCCTATTCCTTCTGCTCTTTCTTCCAGCACCGCCTCTTAACAGTTACTCTGAACTAAAGTATGCTCTCAGACATGCTGTCCACTGGATCAGTGTCTCTTCTCTCTCTAGTCTGTCTTTTCTTTCACAACTTTTTTGTGTGTATTAAGTTCCTATACCAATTTTGAAGCATTTTTCTTCTAGAAATCTTACAGTCCCTAAAAAATGCATTTTACTTTTCTCTGGATAGATTCTTCTATAACCATGTCAAATGGATGCCTTAGATTTCACCATGGACAAGCATAGCAGGTTTCCTGCTTGCAGGCCTGGGCCCCTGTTGGTGGCTTACTAGTGGTCCCTTCCACACTTTCCAGAGCATCTCCATGCATTGTCCTGTCAGCAAGGGCCAGAACCCAGATGGGTGGATCTGGTGTCAAAGATCCTTAAACAGAGTTTCATCCCATCTCTCAGCCCTCTCCCCTGTGACCTTCAGAATTTTCTGCAGCCGTTAGAGTCTAGAACTCAGAGGCCAGGGAGGTGGCTAGTAGAATAAGTGCTTCCATAGCAAGCATAAGAGTCTGAGTTCAATCCACGGTTCTGCCAAAATAATAATAATAATAATAATAATTCCTCAGAGCCTAGAATTCAGATTTATCTTCCAGGGGTCTTGGTTGCTGGTTTGAGACAATTTTCTCATGATTCAAAACTCCTGTCCCAGGCCTCCATTGTTCCCTAGCTTTAGCATCTTGCACTGTCCTGCCTTTTTAATTTCCAGAATGGAAGCTATCACCTAGGTCCTGCAGAGCCTAGAACACAGCCTGTGACTGTCCCTAGCCTCGGCCTTGCTGCTCCTCTCTAAATCTATACAATTGGGCCTATTCTGAAAGACAAGTTATTTATTCCAGTGGGGTTGGAAAGGCAGCAGAAACCCATGAATGATTCCAATTTGTCTGTATTTACTGTATCTTTCTTCAGTAAACAATATAACGAGCTACAATGGATCTGTGTATGCCTGTACACCCTTCAACTCCTAATTGTGTTCAGTGATTTCATACGGTGTTTTGTGGTCTTGTTATATTGTCTAGCTACTATATAGAGGCAAAATTTCTCTTTTCATTAAAAAACACAATAAAGATCTTCCTTCATCACTGTTTGCATTATGATATTCACTGCCTGTAAGAAAAAAAATGCACAATGGATGCTTGAAAGATGCCCTCCTCGGGAGGCCTCTGCACTCGCACTCACTATCCGGCTCTTCATCTGTGCTACGTCCTTTTTCCACTCTCCACAAAGCCTCACACCCTGTTGTTCCTTCGTTCAAATGAGACCACAGTTTCCTGATATTACTTGATAAGTTAGATTGGTAAAGTTGGCATAAAACCGATGAACAAGAGATATTCTGAACTCACAAAAGAAACCATTAAATGCTGCAAGATAAAGAGTGTGTGGAATTACACTGATAAGAAACATCCAAGGAAACTGAAAAATAGAAAAAAAAAAAAAAAAAAAAAAAAAAAAAAAAAAAAAAAAAAAAAAAAAAAAAAAAAAAAAAAAAAAAAAAAAAAAAGCTTAATCCCACACTAAAAATAAAATAACAGGAATCTGTTGACCTAGAAAACAAACCACACCTCCCTCCCCTTTTATGTTTCTAGTACAACACCCTGGGTCTTTCCAGTGAGGCGACCTCCTCCTCCTAACAGCACGTGGGTGCGGAGGCCCAGGCCTGGACAGCGCCTCTTTTGCAGGCAGCTGTGGTCAAACTAGTGTCTCATGAGGGTGAGAGTGGACAGAAAGGATGCAGAGAGAGGAAAGAAGGCTAATTTGACTCTGTTTGGATGATGAAAGTAAGCTAAGTAATATAGACATCAGGGGTTGTGCACTGAATCTATATGCCAGCAAATGGAAATCAGAGGCCTTACATTTGGTGTATGTTTTAAACAATCCAAATGAGCCATCTCTCGCTCATCATAACACTTCCTCATTTCTGCATGAGACCATTTCCCCCTTCCCCAAGACAGATCATGCCAAGCTTCTGCCATGGAAACACTGCAAAAGACAAGCGTGGGACACACCCGCGGCAGCCCTGTCCCTGGCAGACGCCGGGCAGGCACCATAGTGAACCTGAGCCCAGCACTTGGAATGCCGTCCTGCATGAGCGGGGCTGTGAGGACTCTGTCCCTGAACAGTCTTCGGAAATGCTTTCCTTGGGATCTTAGCCTGGAGCAGCACCCTGAACTCTCTCGTAGAAATGTCAGTCGGGGTCGAATAAGGTTATAATTTATGAGGGACAAGAAGATAATCATCAGCAATATAGATCAGCATGGTAGCAGGGGACTGGAAGCTACACCCTTATTTTTATAAAAATAAAATTCAAAGTGCATTTTATTATGATTTTCATTTCAACATTTATTAAATGAATTTTCATACAATTTCATCTATTACAGCAATGGAATAAAGAGCAATTTTGAAGTAATGGCAGTACATGAATACAGTATTTATTTATTTTGTCTTGTAACACATGCTGCATTTATTTCTGCACACATGAGCAGAAGCTTTAGTAGCTACCCCGGCTTTGTGCAACTACCAAAATCAGTATCTGAATTGGCTCTGAGACAATTCTGCCAGAATGCAGAAGTAAGGAAGTTGGGTGTACTCCAAAATCAGTGCATAGACCAATGCCATGCTTTACATATTGGGCACAAGTAGAATTCCCTTGCTAAAGCAATGCAATATAACTTCGGAATGTAGCACAGCTGTATCAAAGAGCATTTCAGTTTTTTGCCTAATTTTTGAACTTGTGTATACTTCAAGCAGAAAAGCCACAGAGCAGCACAAAACATTGACCGGCACATGCGCGCGACATTTGCTGGATCAAGTGAAGCGCCAGGTACAGTCCTGCCCATTCGCACCCGCGTGCTTTGCCGCTCACCTGCTAGGAGTGCAGCGTCACGCACGCTCCTGAGCAGCTGCACCAGGTGCCAGCCACTGTGCTCAGTCTATGGACTCCCCGGGCGCTGTGCTGACAGTCATAACAGCCTCGTCGGAGCGAGACAGCCTTGAGGTGAAATGCCACGGGCACCAGCAGGGCTGTGCACTCTTGGGATCTCAAGGCTCGTGCACTCTTGGGATCTCAAGTCATCCCTGTACAACGCTGCTGAAGTTTCTGAGGTGGTGAGAGTTGGTGGACAGAGCCTTCTGGCTGCTGAGATTCCTTTTGTTCATTTTTTTTTTGTTTTGTTTTTTTTTTTTTGATGGGGGGATACCAGGAATCAAATTCAGGACCTTGAGCTTGCCAGTCAGGTGTTTGTGCGATACATTTCTAGCCCATGCTTTCATTCTTTGATTTTGTTTTTTAGAGAGTACAAATAGTATTGAAATAGAATAATTACAAATAGTACAGAATTTCACTAAACAAAATAATACGAGTTTCACAGTATCTGTTATAATACATCGTGTTGTCTTCAAATTAGTTGTTCATATTACAAAATATGTGCATGCAAAATTGGAAGAAGAAAGGAATATGTAAGAAATTAAGAACAAAGTGAAAGAATTGAAAAAGGAGACAAAGCGAATGGAGCCCCAACTGCTCCTTTCCACAGACCTGCGGAAACACACAGCACAGCCGTCCAAAATGCTGTGGAGACATCTCTTTCCCTCACTCTCATAGTGATGTATGTGTATCTATGTTTACAGAAGCACAATTTGTGGGAGCCAAATCTTGGAAAGAACTAAGATGTCCATCATATAAGGAATGGTTGAAAAGGATGTGGTATTTTTATACAGTGGAGTATTACTCAGCTATAAAGAATGATAAACTCAAAGCATTTATATTTAAATGGATGCCAATAAAGATATACTCATAAGTGAAGTAAACCAGACCACATGTGTAAATATTGTATAGTCTTCCTAGTGTAAGAACTCAAAAGGAGAAATATAAAGTATAACACAATTAAAAGGAAAGTGAGAATGACAATTGGAAAACAAGGAAAGGGCAGTGAGAAAACATGGGAAACATGACAGGGCAAAGCCATAAACTTATACACACAAGATGGATAAGGCAATGATTCTAACAAACATCACTGCATTTTTGAAACTAGCAGTTAATTGGTAGGATTCTCACGCTGATTAACTATACATGCTGATGCCTGTGAACCAAGCAACTACACTGATGATAGCAATGGGTAGTAGAAGGGTCATGCTTGGATTGCCTGTCATTCTGGTCTTTTAAATACATACTTCTTGTCATGATTTACCAATTATTACCATAGCATCTCTCAAGCAGAAGTTTGCTGTTTATTTAAAGTGGGTGATAAATGAAAAAAAGAAGACAGAAAGAAAAAAATGTCACAGGACTGTCCTGCTATAATGCTGTATATGGTTAGATTTCTAAATTTCTGTGTAAAATATAATTGTTTATTCATATTCTTTAAATATTTTTCATTTTTTTAATTTTGTCTCCATATTCTGTAGGGACTTAAAGTTTAACATATCAATCCTTGATGGAAAATACTTGTCCTATGTTATGCAAGAGATGTTTGATATTCAGACAGATACTGAAGTTACGCCCAACTGCATATGTTGTAGGGAAATAATAAGCTATTCTTCTGGAGGTTAACAACCTAATTTTGCAGAACAAAAATTAGAGAAACAGAAGGGCTGCAATGACATTATTTTCACCCTAACCTTTCAAGGGCAGTGAAGATTCAGGACACAGGAGAACCTGTACTATAACATCATGTAAATCAGTTGTGTCCCAAATGTTCTGATCAAGGAGATTATGGGGTCACAGAGCAATGTGATTGATGACATAGAGTATGCCTAAAGAGAGTCATGCCTAAGGAGAGTCACATAGAGAGAAAACTTTCTCTCAGGCTTTCACAGAGATCAAATTGGTCAAGCAATGGCTGTGACTCATCCACATGGTTGACACTGATGAAAGATCTGCAAACTGTGGTACAAGGTTACAGGATAAATCCTGAAGGGACTTGATTGACCTTATCAGACACAAAACATACAATTCTTGTTATATAGGTCTTGCTTTATCTCAGTCTTAACCATTCAGCAGAAAATTATAAAAGCAAGATATGTAAAGTAAACATACTAATATGTTGAGCTGTGAAACACTCAAGTCAACAACCTCTGCGGATGACCTACTACTATTGTGGACTACTGGACTGTGTTGGATTGTACTGCTGAATTCACACACCTATAGTATTTAGATATTGATGGAATACCCATATCTGACAAGACTAAACAAAAAAAGGGGACACAAAGGAAGATCTATTCCGTACCTGTATATACAGTATAGTTAGGACAGATATATACCTATTTTTGCTTAAGTTAATGAGAATAAAGATTTCTTCTAATAGCATTTGGACAGGATATCTTGTAATATGGATAACCACTAAGAAGATAACAATGTGCAAGGTATTAATTATTGAAACTGTCCTATTAATCAGCTTTAAAACTGTCTTATTGCTGTTTGTTTCTCAATAAAATAAAGTAAAATAAAAATAAATAAAGCCCAACACTAAACTTGAAGAAGTTTGCTCTTTTTTTGGTAAGTGCTTACTCTTAAGAATCCTCCCTGCTGGGTTCAAAAAATACAAACAAGGCCAATTGTTTATGGAATAGAAGGTTGGAGGAGAGTTAACTCTCCTGTCCCACATCAGAAACTTCTTTTCAGTCTTTGCCCTTTTATTCTCTAATTTAGAATTAGCAATTACCCATTGAAAAATTTCAGAATATTTGATAATTTCCTCTTTAAATTTTTATCAGCCCATGCTGGCAGCACTCAGGGCTTGCGTTCCTCGTGCAGAGCAGCTTGATGAACACAGAGCAGCCCTGTCCCCTGTTGTGTCTCCTCTCCCTACCTGCATTTTGAGTGCCCTTTCCACTTGAAAAAGATTGATTTCCCCACTTCCTGTTATCTATTTTTTATTTTTCTTTGTTTATATTTTCATATAGGAGAAACGATACAATGTTTAAGTTTCACATAAGATTTACTTCACTTAAGATTGCTTTCAAACTGTGTGCACTTCCCTTCAGATGCTGTAGAGTCACCCTTCTCTATGGCAGAGGTCTCTGTTACACGTGAACAGCCCTTTTCCATCGCCGGCGTCCTGCTGGTGGACTTGTGGCCTGCTTCTGAGATGTGGTTGTTGTGCACCATGCCCCTGTTGACAGAGGTGTGCCTGTATCTCAGCATAGCCAGTCTCCAGCTCTTGGGAAGGCATATAGCAGGAGAACGGCTGGGTAAGATGGGATTTCCAGTTTTAATTTTTTGAAGAACCCCTACTCAGATTTCCATATTGGCTCTACTGGCTTGCACTGTGCTCATCAAAAGCATGGAAGGGTTTCTTTTCACCTGCCAGCCTAGCAGGAATTTGTTCTTTGATTGCTTGATGATTTTAAATTTACACCATTGTCCTAAAGTTCAAAACAAGTTTAGCTGACAATGCTCTGCGTGTGTGCGCAGTCAGCAACGTGACTCACACACCAGGCTGTTTCCACAACAGGCTGTCAGCACTACAGACGCCTCGACTGAGCATTGCCAGCGGGTGTCCTGTCCACGCGGGCTCCTTCCCACCTATCCACTGCACTGACGAACTGTTGGAATGAAGCAACAGTAAAGGGCTTTTGTTTCACAAAGGATCTATAAAATAAGCGTGTGTGTGTGTGTGCGCGCGCGCGCGAGCGCGCGTGCCCTTGCGCTCCCGCGAGCTTGCGCGTGAGTGCGCAAGCTGCTCCTTTTAGGCGTCCATGCTCTGATTATGTGTTATAAAGCAGGCAGGTTCAAGAACTGATATGCTGGAGGGGGAGGGACTGGGGAAGGAAAAGCCTATGTATATGACGTATACAGGTATGAATTACCTATAATGGATGTAATTAGAATATGCCCAAAATGTTCCCCTAAACTCGCTTCATTTTTTGTTAGTTTCTTTTTGTTTGTTTGTTTTGTTTTTCATTAAAAGTATTTGGTACATATTCTCACTATGCAGTTCAGACTTGTAGTAATCCTCCAGTTTTCAGCCTCCCCAGTGCTGGGATTACAGGCGAGCACCACTGTGCCTGGACTTACTCGCTGGCTCAGTGGGCCGTGGGAGCGGGACCACTGAGGCACGCAGGACCACCTGGTGCCTGTGCTCTGCAAAAGAGGCGCTGAGTCCATTGAGCTATCTCTCTGGCCTTTTAATTCATTTTTTAAAAGAATGGATGTCTTACAGCAGATGACCAGATGTGTTTAGGTATGAAAGTCAGATATTTCTTCCAATTTTTATCCACTTAGATTCATGTTTCATTTTGTTGTATTATTTGTATTGCTTAAATACAAAAGATTTTATGCTTTGAACCAAAGAGCAGTATTGTCTGGACTGATATGAAGTAAGTCTGTAGAAATGAAGCCAACAAAAGTCACTGTTATTTAAAGCAATATTTTTCAGTTCATTTTTATTATGCTTTATCGTTCTTTTTTTTATGGTACTGGGGATTGAACTCAGGACTAGCACTTGCCAGACAGGCATTTACACTGCTGAGCTATATCCCCAGCTCTATGCTTTATCATTCTTGCTAGCAGTAACAAAAAGATCAGGGCATGTATATGTGAATTTTGCACATAAATTTATTAAAATCAGCATGACATTTACTTCAATTGTATTTCCATCTTTGAATGTGCCTATATTTCTTTGGCTTCTATTCTGCTTCCCATTTTAGAACTCTTCTTTTTATAGCAGTATATTTTTATTGTAATACTTTAGCAAATACAAAGAAAGTAATAAAGTTGCTATCTTCAAGAAAACTACAGCTAATGCATCTCCCAAGCACACTATCATGTCCTGTCCTTAGGAAAGGTCTATAGTTCTTAACATTTTTTCTTTCTTAAGTGGACGAAGACCATGGATACACTTAGGTTGTAGGGCAAAGTTTAACTTCCTACTGTTGGACCCACACATCCTCCACCATGACTCCCTCTGGTCCTACAACTGTCTAGTTCTCAATTTCATAGAGAATTTCTGGCAAGGACAAACATCCTACTTACTTTTCCTAAAATTATCGTTTTTATGTAATATAAAGGTTAAAGTAAAATTACCCAAAATGAATGCTAAATTATTTTTCAGTCATAAAATTTTGGTTTTTAACTCCTTCTTGGTAAAAACACATTCTACACATTGTATTCTAAGATATTATTTTCTAAAATGGGTGACATGTCACAGAAAAATAGAGCATATACAGCAAACCTAAGTAGCACAGGATGAAGCCAACAGTGGCATGGACAGCCTGGTGGGTGGCGCTGTGCTGGCTGGCTGGCCAAGAGGACAGGTGCCCAAGATAGCGGCCATGGCACCGTAGGTCAAGCCTTCATAGAGAGAGATGAGAGGACTCCTTGTGGCAGAGCGTACTCGAGACAAAGTGGGCTTAACATTTCATATGTCTTTATTTTCCATAATTTTATTGAAGAACATAGTGATGAGATAGTTTCAAATCCAATTAGTAGGACAGATTCAATAATTAATACATTGCATATTGTTTTCATAGTGGTTATTTTTTGTACATGGTGCATATATAATATTCTATTTATAAACACTATTAATGCAGATACCTCTACTCAACGAATTAAGAGAATGTAGCTGTATACCTATGGGTTTTTTAAAAATAATTAATACTTTTCACATTGTTATTTTCCTAGTGGTTATCCATAGTACAAGGAACAGACAGGATATCCTGTCCAAACACTATTAGTGCAAATCTTTTCTCCCATAGAATTACACAAAAGTACTGCATATTTATCCCAACTGTCCTGTTTATACAAACATGGAATGGTCCTTCTTTTGTGTCCCCTCTTTTTTTTTTTTGTTTAGTCCTGTCAGAGATGGGTATTCTATTGGCATTCAATTATTATAGACGCTTGAATTCAGCAAAACAATCCAACACAGTCCAGCAGTCCACAATAGTAGGGAGGTATCCAAAGAAGTTGTTGACCAGAGCCATTTACAGCTTAGCATATTATTATGGCTTTATTTTATATACCTGGTTTTTATGCTTTTTTGCTGGATGGTTAAGACCGAGATAAAGCAAGGCCTATATAACAAAAAATGTAACTTTTGTATCTGATGAGGTCAGTCAGGTCCCCTCAGGGTTTGTCCTGTAACCCTGTACCTCACTTTGTAGATCCTTTGTCAGTATCAGTGATGTGGATAACACATGGCCACTGCTTGACCAGTTTGCTCTCTGTGAAAGCTTGAGAGAAAGTTTTCTTTCCATGGGCACACTATGAATCATCGATCACTTTCCTCTGTGGCTCCAGAATCCTCTTGATCAGAAAATTTGAGGCACAACTGAGTCCCATGATGAGACAGTACAGGTTCTCCTATGACCTGAGTCTTCACTGACCTTGAAGTGCTAGGGCCAAACTTTTGGCTGACCTTGCAGCCCTTACTTTTCTCCAATTTTTGATCTGCAAACATAGGTTGTTAAACATCCAGAAGAGAAGCTGATTATTACCCTTCAACATATGCAGTACAGTTTACCCTATCTGACTAAATTCTTTTTAGTTGTTGTTATACCTTTCTATTTGTATTTCTTCTTTTGAGTTCTTATACTAGGGAGACTATATGATATTTGTACATGAGTGTCTGATTTATTTCACTTATGAGTATATGATCAAGCGGCATCCTCTTCAATATAAATGCTTCAAGTCTATCATTCTTTGTAGCTGAGTAATATTCCATTTTATAGAAATACCACATCTTTTTCAACCATTCCTCATGTTTCCAAGATTTGGTTATCACAAATTGTACTGCTATAAACATAGGTGCACATATATCACTATGATATGATGTTTTCAGTTCCTCCAGGAAAATTCCCAGTAGGGGGACAGCCAGCTTGAATGGGATTTCCCATCCTAGTTTTGTGAGGAGTCTCCACACTGATTTCCACAATGCTTTCACTAGTCTACATTCTCACCAGCAGGGCAGAAGTGTTCCCTGTTCCTCACATACTCTCCCACCTTTGCTGTTGGTTGATTTCTTTATGATATCCATTCTTTCTGGAGTGAACATTTCATATTATTAAGAGGGATACTTGTTAAAATTTGTGAAAGCAATGGGTGCAAATATAATATTTTTCATACATTAGAAGCAGCTGTACATGTCAGAAATTTTATTGCATTATGTTTAACTAGACATATTTAATTTTGTATAATATGAGAATTAGAAAAACTATGAAATGTGTGTATGGACCTCATGAAAACCTGGAACAGGAGAAAGATTTCTATGTAAGCAAGGAAAATTGAGCACCCTGAATTCTTCCTTCCCAGAGCCTCCGGGCACCAGCCCAAGGAGCCGGTGGAATGGCAGGCCCACCTTTAGGAGCGGACTAGTCTCCAGGGCTGCTGCTGCTGGACCTAGGGCTGCAGCTCCACTGGAAGGCAGGAGGGAGCATGGATTCTGCTTTGTGCGCATGCCAAACTATGCTACATGGGAGCACAGATGCCCCTTACCTCGCTCTTGTGGACCTTGGGGTTTATTATTCCCTGATCTCCCCCTAGAAATTTGAATGAGAACCACAAAGTGCACTAGGCACAGGTGACTTTCTGACAATGAGGCCAGCTACATGCAATCCCGGGCGGGCCGTCATATGCCCCGATTCCTCTCGGTGCTACAAGACATGCAGCTCCTGTCTGTGTCCAGCACCCCTGCTCTCTGCTCCACCCTGGTACTTCCAGAAACCTGACAGACCCATCTCTGTTGCACCCTGGGGCCCAGGCTCACTGGCTACCCCACACTGAAATGTGCAGCCCTGTCCTCAGCCCAGGAGTGCTAGAGTCCCCATTTCCTGGTAACACCCCACTGCTAAATATGAAAAATACCACTAGTATAAATGACTCTTTGAGGACATTTTCCAGCATGCAAAACATGCTGGAAGTGTTCAGCCTTTAATTAACTGAAAAACATGACTGAGAAGGCACTGACATACAACTGGCAAAAATGGCCCAGGGAAAGCATTACAGGGAGTCCTATAATTGTCATGTTTGTAAGGTAAATAAAAGAACACATGTCTCCATGGGCCGGTGAGAGCTCAGTGCACCAAGCGCCTGCTTTGTCAAGGTCAGGGACTGGGGCCTGACACCCCATCCCGCATGCTGCCCCAGCCCTGCCCCAGGGACACTGGGCTTCTGGCGAGGTCAGGCATGGCAGCACACACCAGTATCCCCAGCTCTGGGGAGCCTGAAAGCAGGAAAATCACTATGAGCCTGAGCTGTGCAGGGAGATCCTGTACCAAATGCATAAATGAAAAATAAACAGAAAATAAAATAAAAAGAATATGTAACTCCATGAAAATAGCATTATTTTAGAAAATACCACATTTAGAAAGCATCAGTTGTTTATATAGATGTGTGTGTGTTTTTCAGCAAGTACAACTGAGAAGCACTTAGCAAGAATATAAAATGGGAAGACTAAAAGGTTAGAGAATTTCATGACAATTAACAAGCTCAGAACTTTAGGGAAATGGAGAGAAAATGAGCAAAGAATTCCTGGTGTGGTGAGCATGCAGACAGAGCTGCTCCGAGGACACTGACGAGGAGCAGGGAGTGCCACGTGCATCGCCACGGTCACTGGAGCACACGGGAAGGCTCTGAAGCGCGCAGAGCTGGGTGAGAGTCCTCGCGCAGGAGCAGGGTCCTGGCCACGGGCAGCAGCACTGCGTCCAGGAGCTCTGGGTCCCTCCTGGGGAGCAGTTTTCACCCCCGACAGTAGCACCCAAGAAGCCGCCATCTTTCAGTACACAAATAAACTAATGGTGTCCTCCAATGGGCCCCACCAAGCAGTTACGTGTCCAGTCACTGCCTAGACACAGGGGCAAATGAGCACAGGGAGCCATATGTGGAAGGAAAAGGGTGACCTAGAAAGAGGGCACGAGCCTCCTGCCACGAAGAAGCACTGGTGTCTTGGAGCTGGCCATCAGGAGGGGTGGAGAGCTGTGTGGAGCAGGGAAAGAGGACCAGCTACTCACTGGCCACAGGAAAGGGTGAAATGGAAATCTCAGCCATTCTGGTCCATTTGTTACTAAAAGCATAAGCACAATTTTGCTTTGGAAGTTAAGTTTGAAAACTTTGCAAATGGAGGACAGTGTCACAAACCTGGGAGAAAGCAGTGATGCATGACAGAGGAAGCAGTGTGGACATCAGTTTCAAGAAAGTTAGCACCTGCCAATACTGAACACTGCTACAACCTGACTCTGTGTGACAGCGACAGGGATGGGGAAAGAGGCTGACACACACTCTGTGTGCACCTGCTGAATCTCCAAGTTCTGTGACAGAAAATCAATGAATGTGCAGAACAATAAGAGTCCTGGCTACCAAGATACTACTAACAGACCCAGGGCTTCAAGGCTGAGCCTGCATTAGGACAGCCATCTAATGGGGCTCACCATAGATGAGCTTTGTTTCTTTTATGTCTGTTTTATTTTATTTAGCTGTGTGGTGTTTAGTGAACAACAAAAGCCAATGAACAGTGCAAGCATCCCATCCACGGCCAAGCTGCTTTAGGCCGCAGCATAAAAACACGTGCCTGACTTGTGCCATGCCAGTGTCTGGGGAGCAGTGCTGTTTGTGCGTGCTCAGGCCAAGGCCTGTCCCTGAGGGCATTCAGTTGGCAATGTTCACATTTTCACTCCACACTATACCCAAATGATAAGTAATGAACATCTTGTGCAGTTTCCTAAACAAATTGATTTTTAGGTGTGCACTAGTAGCCAAAACAGAATCTTGACTTCATGGATGGGAAGCATTTTCAGAAATATCAAACCAGAGCCTGCACAGTGTCCCCCATCACCGGGCCCTGGGCCTGCTCTCAGTGGCATACAGTGCCATGGAGACCTCTGCTTGCTCCTGGCAGCTGGCAACCATGTCGAGGCACAGCACTGAGAAAGATGTCAGCGACACCCTGCAGCACCCCTGCAGGGGCACAGGACATGCCACTGTGCTTGTTCCGAGTTCTGGGAAAGCGTGAGCCTGCTTTCTGCAGCTGCCTTCTCCTCCACAGACTGGGCCAGCCTGTGCTGCCTTCCAATGTAAATTTTCAATCAGAGTTTTCAAGAGAAGAAAACTCTGATCTAGGTCACAATGCTTGGATCCACAGACAACATAACAGTCACTTGAAGCAATCAGCATGAAATATTTACCATTGTCTCTAATTTCTTTCTCTAATGAAACCAGTGTCACTATGTTCTTGTGAAAAGAACCGCTAAGAGTATGGAGCTCCACAGAGCTGCCTAGAATCTTGCTGCAAAAGCCAACCTGGACTGCACAGTAAAGACGTACTGAGAAATGAGACAAATATGCCTGTTCAAACTAGTGTCTAGTGTGAATGACACTAGAAAACATCTTTCAAGAGGCAGATGTAACAAACTGTTCAATATGGATTTTTAATTAAGATTTAATCCTTTTCTTTGTCACTAAGTCATGAAAACTAAAACTTCAAGTGCTGCATTCCTAAAATAAAATAAGGTTTTGCAGCTCTGTCACTTCCAAGTATTAAATGCATGGGAAATTTTTAGCATATTTTGAATGATGCCTACATGCAGAAGTAATATTTTACCTTAAATTATAAGCAAAACAGGTTAATATTTATAAAATGCAATTGCTGCTGGGGGAGAGCATTTTTCTAAGTGCTGGGAGAGACTATTTGCTGCGGCTCTTTCTCTGTCTTCCCTCACTCTGCCAACACCCCAGAAGGCATTTGCTACATGTCACTAAAAAGAAGAAGGCTCCTTACAGGCACCTGTGGGATGCCAGACAACTTCCCGGGGACCAGTGCAGGGTCATTTAGTTGTGTTTCCCATTATCTGAACTGAAAACACAGGGAAAGAGCCTTGCTGCAAGGTTGTATATACTACTGGTTAGAGACAACATCTGACCAGGAAGAACTATGATTAAAAAGTAAAGAACTAAAACACTGTTGGTTGAGCATAATCCCCTCAACTGCACTGAGGGACTTGGTGGGCGAAGTGAAAATGTGTGCACATGGGACTCTGCAGGTGCATCTCTAACCACTACCCTCGTAGACCAATGACCCACTTTTCAGCCACCACATGATAGGAACCTCCTGCAGCTCTGTTCTCCTGTGGGTTTTGCAGGGATTGATTTCAGACCTGCGAATAGGTCCAGAGTGGACTGCTCCAAGACTGAAGCACAACTGTAGTTGCTGGTTGCAGCCCCCCAGTACTTCCCAGCGGGGCTGGGCTCCTACAGTGCTGTTAAGTTTGTAACAATACAGCAGTTCTCTCTGCTGGCACTTGTGTGCCATTCTTCTGAGCTTGTTGCCAAGATTTTTCCAGGGACTTCAGGGAAACTGCAGCTAGCCTTGCAGAGCTCCCTGTGGGCCCTGTCTGCTGTCCAGCACTTGGCTCTCCTGGGGCCATCCACCTCTCCTGCCTTAAATCTGGCTTCAGCTGCCTCATGTACCACAGGGCCCTTGCTCTCCCTGGACTAGACCTTGCCATGCAGTCAGGAGATTCAACACCTAGAGAATATCTACTTATTATTAAAAATTTCAAAGCAGCCATGAAAAAAATGGGAGGAGAAAACAATTATTTGAATAAAAAGTTCAAATTAAGAAAATTATTTTGGGAACTGGCAAATGATCTGAAGAAATAAGAGGGAAAGTATTCCCAAAAAACCTCTATTTGATGTCTGCTGACAACTCTACAATTATTTTGGGATCAGAAGGCTCATCCTCTGTGGCCGAGCAGCGTGGTAACACTGCTCCAAGGGATAGTGCTGTGCATATTCTAGTTCCCACAGTGAAACACTTTTTTCTATAAAAAAGGTCATGACATTGTTCCATTTTTGCTTAAGCACTTACATCAGAATGTGTGCTTGAATTTAAGATTAGGGGTGTCATGTCTCTTGTTTTGAATTTATCCAGTGCCAGAAATGGATATTTTGGGTGCACAAGACGTGTGATGAGGTATGTGTCCCACATCGTGTGCCAGCTACACTGAACTTTGATCTCTCTCAACTCTGAGGTCATCCCTCTCTCAAGTGCTCTTTATTGACTAGGGTGTTGTCACACAAGACAGACAATGTTTGTCTGTGACAGGTGTGCATCCCATTCACCTTGCTTTATTCTATGATAACAGTCACAGCTCCGTGCCTCCCATACAAACATGAAAATGATTCATCATCATTTACTTAAAACTGTGCAGTTCCCAAGAAACCTACTTCTCTGACTGGACACTGCTCCTGCAGATGTGAGGCTCTTTTGTAGCCTGGAGCTATTATCCGTGCTAATATTACTGCAGTTTTGTCCAACTTTGAATGAATATTATAACTGGACCATGAGGAGCTGCATCTGGATTTGGTACAGCTCTGTGTTATTCATGTTGAATGGGACTTCAAAATAACAAAAAACAGGGGAGTCTGTTGTAGTTATAGATATGGTGCCAGGGAGCAGCACCGTTCTGGGTTTGACTTGGACATGCACACATCAAGCCTGTAGGATATTCTATCCTACAGGTGGCTCCTTCCTGCAGGGCCCCACAGTCAACTGCCTGCTCTCCATCCATGTTGCTGATGGCCCTAATGCTGTAGAGGACACATGGATACCTGGAATAATGGACACTTGCAGTCACTTAGGGGTAGCTGCAGGTATGCTCAGATTTCATTGCTAACTCTGTGGAGATGGAGGCTGCAGACCACTCCCAGAGAGCCTCCTGAGAGCTCCAGAGCAAACAGCTGCAACCTCATGCCTTGTCCCAGCCTCTCTGCTGAGGCCTCTGCACCTGAAGACCATATTACAGCCCAAGCAGAGCAATGTCTTCAGGAATGAAAACTGTGAAAGGCCGAGGAAGAACTAACGCCCCTGGAGCTTCTCGAGCCATCAGGCTAGCTTCACATGACCACTTGAAAATTTCAGTTACCTGTGAAAGAAATAGCATGTTTCTTCAAGCAACTGTGTCTGTCTGCTTCGTGTCTCCATATGAAGTTCAAAGTAAATTCAATCATAAAGAGAAAACATTGTTTCAGCACCTGGCTCAGGAGGCTCCAGTCTGAGGTCAAGCGGCCGAGCTACCTTGGGCGTCTGGCAAGCAGGGGCAGTGCACTGAGGCCAGGACAGGCAGCAGGAAGCCTGTTCCCTGCAGCAGTGGGGAAGCAGAGACCAGACAGGACAGTATCCTCCAGTCCTTCCACGGCACGACCTCGAGGTTCTGAAGCTGTCCCTCAGCCCATCTTCTTCCGCGCTCAGGGATGTCCTGAGACCACCAGGCACTGACCATTTAGCAAATGCACCTTGGGAGTCAGCCAGAATGCAAGCCCTAGGGGCAGCCATGGACCAGACAGGGGGCAGCAAGCTCTGCCAAATACTCCCGGCCCACTTGGGAGACCTGCGAGAGTCAGGCTGCAGTGATGGAGTTTTCATTTTCATGGTGAATGTGCCAATTGCCACTGAGGTGCCATGAGATCCGAGGAAAGCCTGGATCAGCCAGAGCAATCAGAGAAGATTAGGAAAATGTAGATCACTTCATAAGTGAATCATGAAGGGTTTCAGAGCTGAAAAATGGAAATTGAAATGTATACATCTATGATATAAAATAAAAACAAGAACTGAGACTTTCCTGAGAAAATAACTTCCAGTAGGAGGAAAAGAGAAGTGTCAAGCGAGGTCCAAATACTGTAACAATTTTATGTTAAAAATCTTTATATTTTATATGAAATATTTTATGTCGTACACAATGTAGAAAATATGATTATGACACAACCTTTTCATCTCAGTGTATCACAGCTACATGAGAATAGGCTAATAATATATTCATAATCCTATGAACCTCTGCAGTTGCCAAGGCAACTAATTTTTCCATTTTTGTACTCAACATGTAAAGGGCTTTTTGTAACGCTCATTTCACTTAAGGATTTAAAAAAGGATAAGTGAAATAAAAATGTAATGCTATGCAAAAAGCAAATCACTAACATTATTATTTTTTATTCTTAACTGGTATTGTATATATATATATGTACAGCCCTTATCTTATATCTACATAGAACTATACACTAAAAATGCAACCAAGTGATTAGGCAAATAAGGCATATGATTTAGAAAACAAACTATTGCAAATGCCATTATAACTGATGACCAGCATATCTGAACTCATGGCGTCCACTAAGGCTTGTACAGGAGGTCACAGTACAGCCCTTTCCTAGTCCTTATTGAGGAGCTTGTAAATTAGCTTAAACTTTCAAACAGTCTCAGGCTCCCATCACTCTCTAAGCCCCCTGGCTGTTCCCTTAAGGCCTATTTCAAGCATTCTCAAATCCCCAGTCTGGCCCCCTGATTACACGGATCATGCTTTGTTCTGACGTCAACACGCCACAGAATCGGCCCTCACTTCGACAGTATGAGGGGAGCTCCCAGAGGCACCGTTGTCACTAAATAACGCTGATGGCATCTCTGCACAGGCACCGCATGCAGGAGAGAGGGACTGCGTCCGCAGCACCAGGAGTGCCAACAGCTGGCGAGATTTCTCTTAATAGAAGTGCCCCTGACACTTTAGGGAAACAAGCACTATAAACGGGGAGTTTTCACATTCATTGGCCTAAGCAAATTGACAGTGTTTTGAAGAATCTAGGAATTGTACCAGACCTAAAAAGACCCCCACAGAAAAGAGTAACAGTGATTTGGGGGCTTGTAATACATATGTACTGAAAGGAATGTGAAATATAACAATGCTAAACATCTGCCCTGTTCTCTTTTATTTTATTTACTTACTTTTTAATTTATGCATTTGGTACAGGGTCTCACTATGAAGCTCAGACTCATGGTGATCCTCCTGTTTACAGCCCCCCAGAACTGGGAGTACAGGCATGTGCCACCATGCCCTGTCTTGGTGGTCTGCTCAGCATGCCTGGGGTTGGGCGTGGAAGGGTGAGCAGGTGGCCAGAGTGGTGCCAGTGATCAAACTGCATCCCTGCACTTGCCTAAGCAGGCACTTAGTCCACTGAGCTAAGCCCCTTATTCTCTTTCAAAAAGTCTCTAGTTTTAATGTTTACTTCTAATTCGTAGCTATTCATGGATTAAATGTCTATCAACAAAATAATTTCCAAAGTAAAATAACCTATAGAATTTCTTTATGTCTTTTTAAGTAGACCCCTTATGCCTGGATTGACATACCAGAACCTATAAATCAAGATGACCTCAATTCTACAAGTCTTTAAATAGCCACATTATTTCAAATCCCAACACATTTATCTAAATTTTAAAATTATTTGTTTAATTTGTAAAACAAAACTAGAACTCAGTAAAAAATAAAAGCTATGAGTTGACTGTCCTTCTGGAAGTCTTTGCCTTACAGCCAAATTAGAAATACTTACTTCAATTTAATTAAGAAAAGAAAATGAACAGTTACTGTAAAAGACATTTATTTGTGAAGAACAGAAAATAACTAACACACGTCACCTTCTACTAACTCTCTGCCTACCAGGTTCAGCCTCACTGTGGCAGCCATGTTCTGACTTCGGCGTCTGAGCTTTTGCACCTCACACTAACTGCGGAGGCTGCCACATCTAAAGGTGACTGCATGTGACCACGCAGGTAAGTGTGCGTGCATCTGCGGCACTGGACACACTCTCCAGACAGCAAAGCCGTGTGCCTAATGCACCTCTTGGGGTTGCCATGCACTTCGGAGCCCATGCTAGTCGACTGCTTGGCAGCATTCTTAGCCCAGCCCTGGGGACTTCTTGCTCAACCAGAAGTTCCGGAGTGGAGACACCTTGCACAGATGCAACCTGCACTACCTTAATGCAAGGACAGCTTCACCCTATTATGGAGCTGACATGGCAATTGACGCAGAATGTGCACAGGTGCAGAAGCAGGGAGTCCTCCAATCCCTAGCAGTGTCCTCTGCTCCCTGCCCTCCTCGGTTGGCCCTTGGGCTCCCTGAGTATTGGCTATGCCATGAGCCAGCTCCTACCTTTATTCTTAAAGAAGTGTTGTCAGAACAAGGTGTTGAAAGATTGATCCTAGGCACAAATCTAGCCAAAGGCAGACATCACCCCAGAGCAGCTGGCTAACTGGGACCCCTAAGGCTAACCCATATATGTTCAGCTATTAATATGTAGACAGATACATGTGTGCATGTGAGTATGCCGACATATGTGCACGCGAGTTGAGAATGCAAGCAGAGGATCTAGCTCTGAAATAAAGTAAAAGATGATTTACTACTCAGAAAAATAACAATATTTTGCATCAGCTTCTACACAGTGCTCTCCACAAGGACGGTGGAGACTGGCACTTGCTGTGGGAAGCATCAGGAAGAGGAGCCCCAAGTGAAGGACACCGCAGTTCCACTAGAGGCTGTCTCTCAAGGAAGAGCTTGTCTTTACTTTGAATGTGGGAATCATTTTCAGGGTGGGAAATGAGCTGTGCTAACCTAGAAGGCCTCTACTGTACTAAGTAATGCTGCCTAGTCAGTCTGACACAAGGGAAGAAAATAGCTAGTTCTACTCAGGACATTTTTTATGCTTTTCATTTGCCTGGCAGAGTTCTGAGCCTCACATCCTTAGTGGGGTCCCTAAGGATGTCGTGGCCTAGCAAAGGGAGTCTGTCTTCATGAGCATGCACACACCATTGCAAAAGTTGTCAGTGGCCTTTGCTGAAGAGATGCAGAATGCAAAGACCTGAGACGTTCGTGGAGCAATGCGGATCTCAAGGCCACATGCCTATTGGTGGTATTTCAGATTTCATCTTGTAGAACTATTTCTATAGAACAAAACCTGTGAGACTTAAGTAACATTCTAGCAAGTTGAATGGTACATATTATTAAAAATACAAAATAATAACAGGAATTAAGAACTCAAAATATATGTTTTTATTTTTTGTATTTAGTAAGGGTCTATAGGGTCTCACTATGCAGATCTGATTCATAGTAATCCACCTATGTTCAGCCTCCCAAGAGTTGGGATTGCAGGCTTGTGCCACCATACCCAGTCTCAATTGCCATCTCAGCACATCCCAGGGGAGGAGCTGGCACTACATGCTTAGGATCAAACCCCGGCTACTGCGTCTAAAAGTATATGCTTTTGAGCACCTTTTATTCTACTAAATATTTTATTCTGTCTTAATCATGAGAGGTTATTCTCCATCTGAAACCTCTGCTAGAAACAACTGCAGCACATGGTCCATAACCCCTAAGACCTGACAGATACACCAGCGTAACCCTTCTGCAAACTCTTTCCATATTTCCTTTCCCCAATTTATACCTCCTCTACATTTGTCAAAATTATTGTTAACTTTTTCATCTAAACCAATTTCATATGCAAGCGCGCACACACACACACACAGCTACACACTGAAAATCCAGTTTCTCTTCTCCCTTGCTTGCCTATATGCTCCAGGCTCACTCTGAGTTTCCCACACAGCACAGGCTGGCCTCGAGCTCTCAGCCGTGTGGGCTCAGGCTCAGTAGTGCCGGGATGGGGGGAGTGAGCCACCACTCCCACCTCATCTCCCATGTGTGTGGCAAAAACCATCTAACACGACGCCAACAAGCTTTCCCAGTAAACAACTATTCACTATTAACCCAAAGGCCAGCTTCCCCTGAAGTAAACCACACCTTTTATGAGCAACAGAATTTAAGAAGAGCTGGCTCACAGCATTTTTAATATGTAAAGTTGAATATAATTAAAAATATGCCTCTACACTTATGATTTAAAATTTCCAAAACTAGAGAGATATATAGATTTCTAAATCCAATGTGAAAACACTTTCAAGATCTTAAAGGGTTAAGGTGCAGCACAGCCCAGATCATGCTCCAAGACAGGCTCCTCTCAGCGCCCACCCAGCACCCCAACACTAGGGCACCTGCAGCATGGAGTCCTCTCAGGCTCCCTAGGCCTCTCTGGAAGCCACCCCACTGGGGCAGAGAGGGGCTTGATCTGGCCAGCAGAGGTAGGCGGGCAGTGAACTGGATGGGACACATGGCCACTGTGCCATGGACAGGGGACTCTAGTCTGGGATGTACAGAGGTCTCCAAACACTGGACCCCCAGAGATGAACACCTACTCAGAATGATGCAGGTGGGAAAGCAGATACTTGAGGAAAGTAGGCTAAAAAATACATAGAGTCCCATTTCCTGGCTAGTAGGAAAATGAAATTGAAAGCAGCAAGACAGTCCACATACTCAGGAAAGCACAGCTATCTTTAAGAAATTAAGGGCCGAGGAGGTAGCTCAGTGGTCTAAATGCCTGCCTGGCAAGCACCAAGGACATAGGTTTGATCCCTGGACCACATGCCATGCTGTTTCTGGAACCAGTAAGATGAAGTATGCCTGTAATCTCAGCACTGGGGAGACTGAGACAGGAGGATCCCTACAAGTCCGAGCTGCATAGCGAGACCCTATACCAAATAAATAAATAATTTTTTTTAAAAAGAGGAAGAAATTAAATAATAATAAACTCTGGAAGAGCCCACCTGTATTGCTGTTATGAATGTGGACTGGATAAGTGTAGAGACTTGTTAAGAAACTACAGGCAGAAATTCCCCTGCAGGCATCAACTACCCACAATGACTGTAATCAACACATCTTCCCAGTATGAAGGTAAAAGAAAATGAAAATTGAGAAGTGTTCTTGGGATGATAGGAGGGGGGTGAGGGAGGGAGGGAGCAGGCCCGCTGTTTCCTACTTGCTAAGATGAATGCAAACACTATATATTACCGTAAACATATACTTATATAAAGTTTTTACAGCAGTACAATATTTCATTTTTCAAACCATGCCTTTAAAATTCAGTGCATAGTTTACATGTATGAATCACATCCACAAGAACACAAATTTTCTTTTTTTTTTTTTTTGAGGTTATAAGCAGAATATATTTATTGAGGGAAAGAAAGTGCCTGTCCAAGTGAGGGACAGGAGAGGGGCCTCCAGTGGGTTGGCCCCTAGTAATAGACTCTTTTGTTGTTTCTTTTTTGGTGGAACTAGGGATTGAACTCACCAGGGAAATGCTTATTCTACTGAGCCATCTCTCTGGCCCCAAGAACACGAATTTTCCTAAGCAATATTTGCTTTGATTTAGATTTTATAAAATTAGAAATAAAAAAAACAGATGTGCATTCTCATTTCTTTTAAAAATGCATAGAAATAATCTAATAATTTCTCCAAAGAATAGAATATTATTTTGCTCCAGTGGCCCACATTCAAAATAATTCATTTCTTCATAATAATTGATTTTATTTTGCAATAATATATATCATTTCTATAATTTTTATTTGAGTTAAATTTCTCGTCTATTGTGTCAACTCAATGTTAATAGTAGATTTAACAGAATAGAAATCAAGTGAAAAGTCCCTCCAGCTTTCTCAAGACCAACAAAGTGTCACATAGTTTTCTTGTAGTTGTTACAGCTATTGTACCTAATATCACAGACCACAGTTCATGTCAACTTGATTAGTATAGGGTTGATTTGCTTAGAAAGACTGGCCAAGTCTTCTGCTGTGCTAGAATGTCAAGCGTCACTTCAGCGTTGCTCCCGCTTGCTGAGGAAGCCTCGCCTCCCGAGCAGGCCCACGCTGCGCTAAGGCTGTGCTCTCCCTGTCTTGCTGTTTTCAAGAGATTTTCCTCCACATTGTTATTTCCAGTGAACTTGACAAATTATGTTCTTGTGGCAAAGATAAGTGGGGGGGCTTATTCTTCCTTGGAACTTCAAGGTTTAACTTTTACACATAGAATATATCATGGTGAGAAAATAAAATAACTAATTTTAGTCATTGATTAGATTCTTTATTCTCTTTTTTTGAAGAATATCTAGAGTGGGCAGTAACCAAAGAGCAAGCATTGTCATGATCTTCTGCAAGTCAACCAAGGACTTTTGGTAAAGATATTATAAAACCCATTATTTTCTATTGTTTTCAAAAATCACCTAAAATAATGGAAACACTACCTTCATCTATAAACTGAATCTAAATAGTAACTTCTTGGCATTTTCTGTAGAACCTATTCTAGAATATGCATTATAAGGCACAATAAAAAGTATCAATATAATTAAAAATATGCCTCCAAACTTATGACTTAAAATTTCCAAAATTAGATAGATGGATTTCTAAATCCAATGTGAAAACACTTTCAAGATCTTAAAGGGTTAAGGTGCAGCACAGCCATTATATTGATTATAATAATAATTATAGTAATAATCAAATTATTATTAATAAAATGAACTTATATGTCCTAATAAGAACTAATTTTTCATATTTAGATACAATTCTTCTTTATCAAGTATACTACTTTATAAAATATGCCATAGGGTTGGGGAGATGGCTCAGTGGGATAAGCGCTTCCCTGGCAAATGCAAGGGCCTGAGTTCAATCCCTGGCTCTACCAAAAAAATAAAAATAAATAAATAAAATATGTCATGAGCTCTATTCCTGGGTTGCAAATTGTCAATAATTATTTTTAATTTCAGAGTTTTTTAATAATCCACGTACTTAAAATATTAACTAAGCAGTAATCTTTATTACATAGTTGAAATGAGCAATTGAAATTTTATTATTTTTACTCAGTTTAACAGACTTCATTTGGAAAGATGTACATTTCACATATAAGTGTCACTACTATACCTTATTCATCTTAAATCTATACTTGTCTAACAAAACTGAATAAAATAAATAAAGTACTTCACTAATTCTCCATCCAACAATGATTTCAACTTTGTGTAAAGACCAAGTCATTTGAGAACTGGCTGACGCTACTCTGCTCCATCTTGTTGTGCTCCCAACACTGCCCAAAGCCTCCCAGGCCCAAGGCCAGGCCACTGCCAGTGCAAATGTCTGCAAGAGTGAGTCCCACAGCCGTGGAGACTGCAGGGTCTAGAGCTGGCCTTTCCAGGTTCTTCCCTCTTACTTAGGGTGGTCCTCGCATGAGTCTCCTAGCTACTTGGACCAAGAGAAATTGAAAAGCACAGAGCAACCACAAAACCCTCAAGTCCACCTTTGCCCCTACTGGGGTGGCCTGCACCCACCCACACTGCCTATCTCCCCTACACAAGCCACATGCCCAAAAGACCAATGTCTGCGCAGCAGGCCCAGCTGGGATGATGGATCTGCAAATCCCCTACACTCACTGTGTGGACACAGAATTTGCACCGCACATGCTGGTACTCAGTTCCCTGAGAGAGAAAAAGCAGGATGAGCTGTGAGAAACATGGGATGGGCTCCATAAATTCCATAATTAATTCCTGAGATACCTGAGTTCTGCACAGAAAAGCACAAGAAGATTGAGTTCAAAAGCCTTATGGGGGGCTGGGGATTTGGCTCCGCAGTAGAATGCTTGCCTAGCAAGCTGGAAGCCCTGGGTTTGGTCCTCAGCACCAAAACAAAAATTAAACCTCCATTAAAAAGCAATTCAACCAAAAACTACAGTAAAAATCAAAGAAGACTGGAAACAAAATAAGGTAACTGCATACACAACCTTTAGGGCTGGCCAGATAGTTCAGCAGATTATAGCACCTGCCTAAGGGCAGACAGAGAGAACGGGGTTTGATCCTGGCATGCTGTGCTATCCCCACCACGGAGACATGCTGAGACACTGATGGATACTAGGCATGGTGTCATGCGTCTGTAATCGCAGCACTTGGGAAGCTGAAAACAGGAGGATTACTATGAGTCCGATCTGTGTATGGAACCTGTAGACCCGCAGACGCCATAGACCCCACAGACCCTGTAGACCGCATAGACCCTGTAGACCCTGTAAACTGTGCTCTAAATACATTTTTAAAAAACCTCCTGGATGAGGACACTGCTTCCCATTTGGTGTCATTTGTCCTCAAAGCCAGGAATCACACAAAGAAAGACTGACTTTGAAAGCGAAAATAAGTCACCAGCATAACTCAGAGACAGAGCAGGAGGAAGCAAAAGGGCCATTCTCAGAACTTCTTGTTCTTGTGGAAGAAGGGAAAAACCCACTTTCAGAGCAAGATAATGGGAGAGTAGCAGAGGCCACTGCACTGCGCACTGTTGCCTTCAGAGCAGCTACTCGGGCGATGAGGAGTCGTGCTAGTGCTATATGGACTATGTCTCAGGATTTTAAAACACTACTGTGCAGATAGCTAAGGAATCACTAGGTCCAAGTACCTCAGAACGTAAGCAAGTGCACAGTGTGGGTGACTGCGTAAGTAGAGCACTGTGTACCAGAGGCAGGGCCTCCTGCCACCAGAGGGACTGAACTTCTGGGTAAGTGCACCCTAAAATGCCCCAGGAAATCTTGTGTCGAGACTGACAGGATTTCATGAAGCTTACAAGCTTCTGTTAAAGCCTCTGTCACTCATTTTCAGATCGTTGTGTAGCATTGGCAAATATTGTCTTCATTAAATAGTCTGAAGATGGCAATGGAAAAGATTAGTGAATTTATTGTTATATGACAATAACTTTTATTAATACTGTTATAAGTGGCTGTTACCATAGTAACAGATTTATTATTAAGTTACTCTCTTACTGGAGAAAAGTAAGAACAGAGTAAATTCAAGGAGCATTTTTTTTTCATTTATTTTTATTTTATTAAAATACAAATGTCAATCAGACAGTTTCAAGACACCTTAACCATACAGATTTGATGAATTAATACATTTCAAACTGTTTTCATAACGTTTTGGTATTGCACAAGGTGCATACATGATATTATATTTACAGATATTATTTTAGCAGCTATCTCTTATCAGTGAATTAAGAGTGTAGTTGCTTACTTATCTTATTTTTTTATACCTGAATTATATCAAAAATTCAATAATTATTTACCGAGTGGATGACCATAGTACTAAAAGCTGACATAATATCCTGTCCAGCCACCATTAGTGCAGATCTTGCCTCTCATAGAATTATGTAGAAGCACAGTGTTATCTATCCCAACTGACTGTCTATACACACACATCATGATTTTTTCTTTCTACAACCCTTCCTCTGTCTACACCTGTCAAAAGTGGGCACTCCATTGACATTCAACTAACTTAGGTGCTTGAACTCGACACCACAATCCAACACAGTCCAGCATTCTGCAACCATAGTGAGTTATTCAAAGAAATTGTCGACCATATCCATTTATAGCTCAGCTTAATATAATGGGCTCACGATGTATACTTCATTTTTATACTTTTCTGCTGGATGGTTAAGAA
>PVKA01003588.1:50296-108244 GCA_004027165.1 Ctenomys sociabilis
GAAGTCCTCTCAGGGTTTATCTTGTAGTCCTGTACATTATTCTGTAGTTCCATTGTCTGTGTCATCCATGTGGATGAGTCACGGCCAATGCTTGACCAGATTGCTCTCTGTGAGAGCTTGAGAGAAAGTTTTCTCTTCATGTGACTCTCCCCAGGCACACTTTAGAACTTCAATCTCTTTCCTCTGTGGCTCCATAATCACCTTGTTCAGAAAATTTGGAGCACACCTGAGTTTCATGATGTTGCAGTACAGGTTCTCCTATGTCCTGAGTCTTCGCTGACCTTGAAAGGCTAGGGCCAAAATATTGGCTGGCCTTGTGGCTCTTCTATTTCCCCATCAAGGAGCATTTTATAATTTAATTTTTTTTTATTTATTCACTCATTTATTCATTTATTTGGTATAAGGTCTCACTGTGCAGCTTGGACTTGTAGTGATCCTCCTGTCTCAGCCTCCCAGCTCCGTGATTACAGGTGTGCACCAGCTTGCCAGGCAGGCACTTAGACTGTCGAACTGTCCCCAGCTCCAGCACTTTATAATTTAAAGGAGAAAAGAAACTATATAAAAATCAGTGGTCTAAAAGGCCTACAGTGGAACACCTACATTTAGTCCTAGAAATGTGTATTTCCTGAGGAAATCCCTATGCCAAGTATCTTGTTTGAAGTGCAAGCATGCATTAGCTGGTTGCCTATGATTGATTTACATTATAAAAAGCTTTTTTGTAACATCCTGTTGAAAACAGGAAAGTAAATCAACACGGGGGGCTGTTTTTCCAGAGAAGCAATTCACTATGATGCATATGGACCTTGAACAGTGGAAACAAGAACAGGAGAGAACAGAGCCCAGCCCTGTCTGACTATCTATAAAGCCTGACCTTGCTCAGCTGCCTATAACCTTTTTCATGATTACATCTGTTTTCTTTTAATGCTTTATATAGCAAAGCTCTTGCTGCAGTGTGAAGAACACAGGAAATGCACATGTTGGTGTGCAAGGGTTGTATGTCTAAAGGAAACAAAGCAGGGAGAGGACAAACTCTTTCCTGGGCCAAACACACCTTCATCTCTTCTCCTTCCTCTTCAATGGGGCTGAAAATGTCGAGTGATGCGTGCAGTTCAGCTGACATCATCCATGGGGTGTGGACGTGGAGGAAGGACACACCACACACAGACTCCAGCTTGGCTGCCTACTGCACAAAAGGAAAGCCATGCTGTCCAGTGGTGCATTTGGGTCAAACATCGTTTTCATCTCTAGTGTCCAACACTGCAGTCCTAATAACTTGGCTTGGCGTCCCTTTCCTCATCAGAGTTCTGTCAAATGCTGCACTGTACAAGGAAGAGCATTTCTTCATTTTTCTCTGCCTCAGCTCAGATATTACTGAACATTAAGTCTGGCCACTCTGACACTTTCCTCTAAAAAGAAAATTGAATGCTCCATAATATCTTTGTACATGCTACTAAAAGAAGCATCTCTTCTACCCTCACCAGAGCTCAGCTGAGCTGCAGCTGCCTCTCCTACCACCCAAGGAGACTGGGCGCACGGAGGACAGCTGCAGCGACCTGGTAGGCTGTCCTCCCCCACCCCCACCATCTCAGGGGCTCTGCTGAACCACTTTTCCAATCATCCCAGTCGCCTTAGCTCTGCTGAGCTGCTGCTGGCTGTCCCTCCAGTAGAGGGGCCCTTGTGAGCCCTGCCTTTACCTCACCACCACTGAGAGAGAACCTTCAGAGGCCCTCGTCGTCGGTGCAGAGTCCTTCTTGAGCTGCAACTTGCCCCTCCCCTACACAGGGGGAAGCCACACCAGACCCGACAGCCCTACAAAATGGGAGCTCCGGTGAACATACCCCATCCTCCCACTCTTGTGGAAGCCTTGCTCACCTGCACCCCGCCTAGCATCACTGCAGAATCAGGGTGAACACTGTGAGCTTCAAAAATGTCAAAAGGAAGGAGAAAAAGGCAATCTCAGACCTCCAGCCCACCCAAAACAAGCCCAGGAGACAACGTCATCGAAGAACTTGAAAGTCACACACCCAAAATTTCTGAGATGATAGCAACTGAAGTAATGAAATAACTCCATCAGGTTATGGAGGAAAGAAGAATTGCTCAATGCATCTAAAGAAGACAGAGTTAAAAAAAAATAGAGGAATAGGTAAATGATGGAAATATTAAATGAATAATATAGGAAAAGAACAGAATGCATGAAACAGATTCAAACAGATATCTGGAACATTAAGCATTCCACTGAGAGCTGGCAAAACTGCTTGAATGAAATAGAAGACAAGATTTCAGACCTGAAGATAGCAGTGCAGCTGGTGAACATGAAAGGAAACACTTAGAAATAACAGGGAACTGGAAATAGCAATGAAAAAGTAGCAAGACGATTTGTGGTTTGTTTGTTTTTTTTAAATTACGAATGAGGTTTGGACTTTGTCAAAGGTTTTTTCTGCACCTATTGAGATGACCATGTGATTTGTCTTTGGCTGTTGATGTGCTGTGTTATGCTTATGAATTTGCTTATGTGGAACCATCCCTGCATTCCTGGGATAAATCCCATTTGATCGTGATAGATGTCTTCTTGATGATTTGCTGCATTATTTTGCTAGAGAATTTTTGCATCTATGTTCACTTGGAGGTTGCACTGTAGTTTTCTTGGTTGGATCCTTCTTTGGTTTTGTTAGCAGAGTAATACTTGCTTCCAGGAATAAGTTTGGGAGGATTGCTTCACTTTCAATTTCAGGGAAGAGTTTGAATTTCATTAACAGCTGACATTAAATCCTCTCTAAATTTCTTATAGAATTCAACCATGAATCCATGAGGACCTGGTCTTAATTTGGTGGTAAGTTTTTATTATAATTTCAGTCTCATTCTCTGAGAAAGACCAATACATATTCATAATAAAAATTTTACAGAAAATAGGTATCAATCCCACTCTCTCACAAAGTCCAACATTTATTCATCATAAAAAAATTTACAGAAAACGGGAATCAATAGTCTTTAATCAACCTAATAAAAGCAACCTATCACAAGGGCACAGCCAACATCATACTAAATGGACCAAAAAACGAAAGGCTTCACTTTATAATCAGGAACAAGATAAGGGTGCCCACTGTCACCACTTCTGTTCAACATAGTTCTGGAATTATTATCCAGAGAAATTAGACAAGATAAAGAAACAAAAGGAATAAGAACGAAAGGAAGAAGTGAAACTATCATTATAAAGGAAGAAGTAAATGATCATCAAGTGAAACAGTTGACATCATACTGTTCACAGAAGATACCAAAACTCCATGAAGATGTTTGTATATTTAATAACCAAATTCAGTAGCATGATAGGACTCAGAACTGCACCACATTTCTATACACAATCAATGAAAGCACCAAGAGACACCATGCTTTTCACAACAGCACATAAGAATGAAACACTTAGGAATCAATCTCACAAAGGAAGTAGATTTATAGCAATAAATATAGTATTCTGAAAAAGGAAATAAAAGAGGATTTCAGAAAATAGAAAGATATTCCATGCTCTTGGATAAGAACTAACATTGTGAAAATGGCCATACTCCCAAAATTGTTGTACAGATTTAATGCAATCCTGTTTAAAATACCATTAGTATAACTCAAAGAATTAGAGAAAACACTCCTCAAATTCATCTGGAACTAGAAGATCTCTAGAACAGCAAAAGCAATCCTGGGAAGCTAAGGAAGGGCAGGAGGCATCACAATTCTTGATTTGAAATTATACTTCAAAGCTACTGCAATAAAATTAGCATGGTGATGGCAAAAAAAAAAAAACCTGAGGATCAATGGAACAGATTAGAAGAGGCAGATGCAACTACAAACAGACACTGAGCCATCTTATCTTTGGCAAAGGGGTCAAACATATTCACTGGAAGAAAGATAGCCTCTTTAACAAATGGTGCTGGAAAAACTTGCTTCCCACATGCTGGAGGCTAAAATTAGACCCATGCCTATCACCATGTATAAAACTACAGTCAAAATGTATCAAATATTTAAATATTAAAACTGAAATATTTGGTCTTCTAGTGGAGAAAGTAGGTAAAAATCTTAAGGACACAGGGGTAGGTAGCAAGTTCATGAACAAAAACCAAACTGCATGGGAAATGCTTCAATGAATCAACAGTTTGGGATCTCATCTTTTTGAAAAGTTTTTGCATGTCAAAAGGAATCACCAGCAGAATTTTTAAAAACTTATAAATTGGGCAAGACTCTATCTGACTGTCCCTTGGACAAATGGCTTCCTCTAGCCCATATAAAAAATGTGCAAAAATATTAGGCCTCCAAAATTCAAAGACCCAATCCAAAAATGGGCATCTGAGGTAAATATGTGCTTCACAAATGAAGAGATCCAAATGGCAAATAGGTATATGTAAAAATGTTAAACATCATTGGTCATTCAAGAGATGCAAGTTAAAACAATGCTGAGATACCATCTTATGCCAGAAAGAATGTCTATCATCAAGAAATCAATCAACAAAAACTGCTGAAGAGCCTGTGGGGAAAAAAGAACCCTTCTCCATTGGTGGTGGGAGTGAAAACTAGTATTAGTGCTATGAAAATAGCTATGGAGATTCCTCAAAAAGCTAGGATTGGAGATCCCATTCAAGCTAACTATTTCCTCCTAGGCATTTTTCCAAAAACTAAAATTATGAGACCCATATCTATAGCAGCACAATTTGTCATACCTAAATATTGGAAACAACCCATATGCTCATCAACTGAAGAACAGATAAAAAAGATGTGGTATGCTTACACAATGAAGTATTATTCAGCTATGAAAAAAGATAAATTTGAGACTTTTGTCAATAAATGGGTACAACTAGAGACTGTATCAGTAAGTGAAATAAATGAGACCCACTTGTTCCAACACCATATTGTGTGGCTAGCATAAGAACCTAAAAGGGCAAAGACACAGCAAGCCCTGTGGAAGGGAAAGGATTTGTTCAGTGGGAAGGAAAATCTGAGATGAAGGAAAGAACAAATGAAAGAAGGAAAAATACATATTTATGTATATATGCAGAATAATTTGAATAATAGTACTGCCAACTTCTGCTGGTTTTTTGAAAAGAGCAGTTAATGGGGCAGCGAGTGCACCCTGGTGGGGAGGCAGTGGGGTGCTCTGCTCTCTGGGCTGCTTTCTCCTGTGAATCTAAACTGTTCATTCTCAAGTACACAATGGTGAGCCCTGGCTTGGAGCCATGCAGTAACACCCTCCACGAAATGGTTAACTCCCCAGACTGTGCACACATGCATGGTACACAGCCGTCGGACCCACCTTTTCCTGAAAAAGTAAAATGACAACCTGTAGGGTACCAGTGTTGTACACAAGGATCCACTTGTCAGTTTGACAGTAAAAGAAGTTAGTAGTCAATTTAGCTCCCAATTTTGTCTCCTGCATTCTTATTCTATGATGTAATCAGAAAGGGTCATCTCAGGAAACCACATTCTCAGATTTCCATAATTTGATCATTATTCACTAAAAATAAAATGCACTTTTAGTGTTGGTGCTTTTTGGGTCAAAAATCATAATTTTACAAAAATATTCGTGCTCTATATATAAATGGACCTTGAACCCATCCTTTAAAAAAAGTGCTATAATATTTATAGCCCTTCTAGTACAAAAATAAATATCTGTTTTACAGTACTATTTTGTAACATTAGAATATACATATTAAAAATAATATCTTAAGTATAAATACACAAAACAGCCTTTCATCAGTCATTTTACAAAAATGCTATAAAAATTTATAAGAGCACAAAATGAGAACAAGTGAGAACAGTTTGGTTCCACACGCAAGGTGGGGATTTTCTCCCCTGATCACCTCCAGCATGGCGCTGCCACTCCCGCGGTCCGCATCTCTAATGTTGCATCACAAGTTGAACAATTACCTCATTTTTCCTCACAATTCTTTCAGCTGCTGTGATGCAGCCTTTAGAAATGTCTGTTCCCTATAGCACAGGCAGACTGTGAGGTCGTGTGCAAAGCTGCAGGATAACCGCCGAGAGCCGCACAGGCTGGAGACCTGCCTTACTCGTAGGAACTGGATGGCCAGGGCGTCCACAGCTGCCCACAGAGACTGAAGAGGGCTTCCCTCTTTTATAGATCACTTATAATTCGATATTCAAAGCCATATATACTTGATTATTCAAAAGAAGGACGAAATTTATATTTTCTAAACCAACCTTAAGTCATATGAGAATATTATAAGGTAGAATTCCATACAGAGCCTAGTTTCTCAGGTATATGTCAGTGGTTAACATTGGACAATATCCATGAAACTTTGGTCTAGTAAGGCAGGCCCTAATCACTTATATTTCCTCTGGAAAAAAAGGAAAGAAAGAAAAGAAGGAAAAAAAAAAAATAGACACAGTAGTTCCTCATATGGCAACTGGGAGAAAGACCAGCAGTGACTTTTCAAGCGGGCCCAGCTGCAGAGTTGCTAGGACTGCGGGGGTAGACGGCTCTGCTCATCTAGCCAAGGCTTCGGCAGCAGGAGCTTGCTCAGAGCCCTGCATTCCCCGCACCCAAGGCACTTGTGTCACTGTGGTGTAGATGGTTGGCCCTCAGTGGTCCACACGCTAGGTGCCTGGCACCAGGGCAGGATGCCCCTGGGGGTAGATGTGGCCTCTGAGAGGTGAAGTAGGGAGAAAGGTGCGCAGACATGGGTGAAGCACTGGGGGCTTCCGGAACCTGTCCTCTGCACCTGCACCTGCTGGCTGTGAGGACGCAGTCTGCCCTTTGGTATATTTTCTGTCATTGGTCCAAAACCAAAGGCCAACCAAATACATTTAGAAACCCTAAAACCCTTTCTCTTCTGACTTGGAATTTTTCTCAGGAATATATTCCAGCACTTAAAAGCTGACTTACACATAAGCCATGGACACATTACTATTATTTTTCTGTATTTTTAGCACAGGTCAACAGGGTCTCATTACACGCCTTGGACTCATAGTGATCCTCCTGTTTCCAGCCTCCACATGCTGGGATTTCAGGTGTGCACCACCATGCCCAGTCTCAATCATCATCTCAGCCCCAGGGTGGGGCTGGCATGGCATGCTGGGGATTGAAGCCTGTTCTTGTGTCTGCCTAAGCAGGTGCCGTGGATACATTATATGTGATTACTTTGCGAATATTCTGCTTTGTGCCAGGCAAAGTATGTCTCCCTTTTCTAAATAATTGGAAGTCACTTTATGCTGCAAGGATGTGTATATGTTTGGGGATTCAAAGGATAACAAACACAGACACATGTTCAAGCTTAGAGAAACATCTGTGGGAAGAAAAAATTGTGGTTGTAAACTATTAAAATGTAGCCTGGATCCTTTGGGCTCCGAAGCTGGACAGTGATATTCAACTTCAAGGCTGCTTCCACCTAAAGGCCTGAACACAATCAAGGTGTCTGCAGAAAGAGAAGGCACCTCTGCTCCCACTCTTTGTTCTTCTTTTTAAGCATGCTTACAAAGGATTTCAGAGAAACTCTTGCCAGGGTCCAGAGGCTATCTGCATGCTATGGAAGCAGGGGCAGCTGTGTTCATAGCAGACTGAGCCCAGGTACTTCACAAGCCCTACCAGAGCCTTACTGCTTTACTTAAAAAGACATAGATGTCTCAACTTTGCCTGAACAAATAGATGGGCCTTCCTCCTTGGGATCATCTGTCTCCCTTTCCTGGACCATGATATTGATTAGCACAGAGGAAGGTCTGTATTTAATCCTACCCCTCAGTGTAAATATCATGTAGGGACACAAAAAGGAGTAACATTTAATACTAATCCTGTGCTTGGGATAATATAGGCTACCAGTTGATATTGGTATTAGTCCTTGGTGTGCAGTCTCCATTTTTCACCTGGATTCCAGCATTGTTCCTATTCACTATGAGGAAGACACGAGTGGTGCTGGCAGCGGCTATCTATATACCTTGTGCCTAGATGCCCACCAAAGCCTCCTGAGGCCATACAGTTTCCACAGGCGACTGGATCTACAGTGTGTGATGCTGGGGTTAAGGAGTTGTGCTCAGTGCATCAGTCCATGCTTGGTCTGGCAAAGTTCTGGCTGGCATTAAGCGTGTGAGTGCTATGTGCACCTGGGGCACACATACAGGGGGCTGCACACAGCACAATGGACTGGAAGAGTCTTGTCTCTCCCTTGTAGATTTTGCTGTCATGTGGGTGTCATGAACTATTCTCTGCCAATCCACCCTGCCTTGGAGCCAGCTAATTAAGAACTGCAACCTTATTACAAACTGTGAGTCCAAAGAACCTGTCCTCCTTTAACTTTGGGTGTTGAGTATTTTGCTTCAGCAATGTGAAAAATAACTAAGACATCTCTAATTGTCTGTGCCACATGTTTTATTTTATGTGGAGGACACAAATTTACTCCTACTGATATAATTAAAAAATCAAGTTATGTGCAAAGAAGTGGGAAGATTGCTCACTGTCTGTCTGCATACAGGATTTGCTGAGTCAGTCCAAGCCCATCCATGAATGTTTGCTGCAGAATTTCTTCATCTCATTACTCATGATCTTTTACATTCTTCACAGTATACTCATATTTAGGGTGCGAACCATCTGACATGACTCCATATATATCCTGCTGTACCTATTCCTCTTCATTACTTGTTTAATAAAATCATCTTATGAGGAAGCAGAGCAGACTAATCAAACACGAGCTCATTCTGAGATGGCTTGAGATGCGGCGCAAGTGCTGCCTGCAGGTGCAGGACCCAGCCCACTCAGCCTGGGTTTAAATGCGGCCATGGTCGAGGAGCTGAAGTGGGCTTAATCACAAAGGAAATATGAAAATATCATAAAATCCCCCGTAAAAGCCCTCTAGAGTCAAAATCAATATGCTTGTTTATGGCATGAAATTGCTTTAATAGGATGAGTAGATTTGAGCGGAACATATTGAAGCAACTCATTTGAATAAACTTCTGGTCTGTAGAATAAGGTACAAAAAAGTACATTAGAATTGAACAGCAGAGAAAATTCTTTGAAAGTCTCCTTCCTAGAATCTCTTCTGGAAAACATAGCTCATATGTTTTAAGCAGGTTGCTGAGTGGTAGTTTCCAAAATAAAAATTACAAAATAAATGATGCAACACTGACTTCACTTTAAGTGAAATACCTGAGAATTGGCCTAGCGAGTGGAACTGCTGAGCCCATTGAGGTAAGCTTCTCCAGTTGATGCGACATATCAATCTCCACAACTAGGAAATACTACTAAAGCACTTCCAGGAGAGGGCCATCAACAGCTTTCATACTATAACATAGAGAGAAGTAAATATGTAGAGCTACTCAGTCTGATAATTCACCTGAGATTAGATTATTGGACAAAGTCTGGGACCTCAAATGCCTAACCACCCCAAATTATCAAATGTCCACATCACATCATCTCAGATCTAAAGAAAAAATGTAGTTTCTTACAAGAGTAGAAATGACTTCACAGAAAATTTTAAAACGTAAATTGACTAAATTAGGAGAAAAGAGTAACATTAGCATCAATGCTAATTTTGGAAAGAAACCCATATTTTTAACGTAATATTAATCTACATGACCATGTAACTTTTTCCCAGCAGTAATTAGCATGTGTAATCTTTTCCCATCGGTAGTTAGCAATCATCATTAATATTTAATATTAATAGTAAGTTAACAAGTAAACCAGGTAGACCACGGGTTGCAGCTGAATTTCCGATTTTGTTCAATGTAAGGCATGTGCTGCCACACGCCTAGCACTGCAAGACTTTTATCACTGAAACTTGCTTTCTTAGGGCTTAAAATACTTCAACATCAGAGGAAATAATAGAAAACATAAATTTAAACTAGAAGAACCGCTGGGAGTTGTGCACAGAGTGTACCATTTACAAAGTGGCAGTCCCTGCTCTCAGCAGTGAGGAGAAAGGGACTGGGCCAGCTCTTCTTCCAACAGTGACAGAGAAAGCCCTGGTTCTGTGAACAGGCAGCAGAGAGGCCGCTCAGTGCCCAGGGCACTGCAGCCTTGACCCAGCTGCCCACTGGAATCTCAGGCCACTCCTACTTTGGTCAGGATGCTGTAGCACTTTGATGCTGTTTCTATCTCTGAAATCCAGACCATGACCTTCCCTCCAATAGCTTTCTCGTGGGCATTCAGTGAATTACCCCTAGAAAATATTTATCATGCACAGCACCAGAACAATGCCAGCATCTGCTACAGAGGTGCTACCAAAAGTAATAGAGCAGATCTTTTATCTGACTTACTGTAAAATGCAAACATACGAACCATCAGTTTTGAAAATGGTGTTTCCTGTCTGAAGAACAGGTCGCTACTGTCGCCCTGCCTGAGTGTCCATGCATGGGCTCAGCTGTCCAGAAACCCTGAGGGAGGGAGACTCAGTTGCTTTCGGTTTTTCACTCTCCACTAATTGCTGAGATACTGGAGGCCGAACTTCGCTGCCGGTCACCATTTTCCTTCTGTTGACTTGGTTTTTTCCACATAAGAGACATGATAACACATGTCTCCTTGGGTTCTGAGAAAGATGTAACTCATTAATAAATGTAAAAGTGTTTTGCTGTTGTAATCGATATATTTATTTTGAATGGGCAAATGGGGAAAGTATTATTTTCTTTTATTGTTCTTATTACTAACCTGAGTATAAAAAGCTGCTAGCAGGTAACCTGTGACCACGCAGAACACAGAGAAACAAAGTCTAAGAGACGGGTTTGCGGCATCTGTTGGAACGATCAGCACTGTCCCCACCTCTGTTCGTCAGTGGCCAGGAGCTCTTGCTCCGCTTTCATTCACTTCTTGGGCATGAGTGACCACCATGCATAGCTCTTGTTAAACTTGGCTTGAAATAAAGCCAAGAAAATTAGAGAGGAATTGGCACAGAGAAACAGTGTTGGTCCTTTGCATCACCCACTCCTGAACCACCTGCTTCGTATTGCATATTCTGAGATTTAAACAAAGAGTATGAATACACTGCGGCTTCTATGTGGATGTCCCCCAAGGCCTGCCAGGCTCGTGAATAGGACCAAGGGAGGTGACTGGGGCATGGGGCTGTGCTGCTCTGTAGCAGATTACTCCAAGGATGGCTTGCAGCTGATGTGACTGGGAAGGTGGAGCCTGGCTGGCAAGGTGCTACCCGGGCTAGCCTGGGAGGGCCTGTCTTCCCTCCTCCTCCCCTGCTCACTCTCTGCGTCCTGCTCTTTTGTTGTGACCACTGCCTTTGAGCCAGGTGACCATGGACTGAAGCCCTGTGGCCTGTGTGCTCCAATAAGCATTTCCTCACATGGGTTGTGGTTTCTGGGTGTTTGTCGCAAAAGAAGAAAGTGACTGTGACAGGTTTACCTACAAGAAGACGTGTTGTGTTGTGACTAGCATTCAGAGGTCTTCAGGATGGGTTTTCAGAAGCTGGAAGAGCCCCAAAATGCAGTGAGTTTAGCTTGGTGGGAGAGCCCAGGCAGGTGTCAGCCAGGCTCTGCAGAATTTAGTTAGACTTAAGGGTTGCACTGGTGGTCTGAATCCAGGCCACATGTGTCCTGCTGTGGTAGAACATTTGGCCACAGTTTGATAAAACTGCAAAAGACTGAGATTAAGGGTGGCAGACTGATTAATCTGAGAGGAAGTATCATGGCAATCTAATATGGGTGCAGTGGTGTGGCTGCTGCTGGGGCTTTAGCCAGAGCTTCATCGAGAACTCAGAGCAAACAGCCAGCTGAACATTCTAAGTTTATCAATTGGACCATAAAGGAAACTCTGCTAAAGTTGAAGCCTACAAAATTAGAACAAGGGAGAGTTCATATTCTAAAACAATTATCATTAAAAAGAAGCCAAGTGCTGGACATAGTGGGTTATGGTTGTAATCCCAGAACTTGGGAGGCTGAGGCAGGAGAATTGCCATGAGTTTGAGGCTAGCTCATGAGAACAAGGCCAGCCAGGAGCACACAATGAGACCTCGCTTGAAGGAGGAGAGGGAGATGGAGAGGAAAAAGGATAAAAGGAGGAGGAAGGGAAGGAAGAACAGGAGGAGAAGGAGAGGAGGACCTACCAAGTATTTTGGATCTGGACATTACAAATGATGCCTGAAGGACACAGGAGGACTCTGGAAGACTGTGCCCTTACCAGGTTCAAAGTTAGAGAAAGGAAGGACTAGGTTGAGAAGAGAGCTCCATGTTCTCAAGAGATCTCACACTAGGGAGTGTGAGCTGGTGCCCAGGATTTGGGTCACCACACTCACGTGGCCAGACCCTCGTGGCCTCTGCAGCCATCAGTGAGAAGGAAGAGGGCCCAGCTATTGTTCCGGCGGGGAAGGCCTGTGTGCCTACCATGAAGCTCTGGTTCTGTGGGCATAATAGTGTGAGAGCCACGGGATTAGGGAGGCAGAAAACTGTGGGGGCCAGGCCACGCTCCCGAGAGAAGTGTGTGAGAAGTGCTGCAAGTGAAGCAGAAAGTGGAGACTCTGGGACTTGGGAGTCAGGACGTCAGGTACTCACATGGCTGTAGTCACAGGAGGGGGCAGAGCCAGGCCCAGGGGAGGAGCCACAAGCACTGCATTACCAGCAGAGCTTCATATCCCCCAGAGCCCTGTGTGCTCCTGGGTGGGGCGTTGCTGAGAGGATTAAAGTATGAAGACTGGTGCTTGTGGGATTAGTCCACCAATGTAACCTGGGACCTGCAGCCTGGCCAGGGAAGGAGCTCTCTGGCTTCGTGGCCTGTGGGGCCTGTTTCCCTCCGCCTCCTCCCTTGTTCCTTTGGACCTCTTGCTGCCTCCCATGAGCTGTTTCTCTGCTGCCAGCCCCCTGTGCTCTGCCACCAGCCCTGGCACCAGTTGGCTACAGAGTGAGACCACAGACTGCATGGAAGCTAGTCTCTCTTCATCGGAGGGTGGCAGCTAGGTGAGGTGCCTGTGTGGTGGCAAAGTAGCCCAGGCACTGGCTGGCACATGCTGAAGTGCTCTGTCCTATGGTTTTGAAGACACTGCCCTTGGCAGGTACACTGTGAAGCTATTTCTCTTTAAATAGAGTCCTAGTGCTTCTTCATAAGACAGAGGTGGAAAGGGAGAAAGAAGGGGAGGAAGGAGAGAGAGAGAAAGAGAGACTGAGATGGACAGAGAGATGGAGAGAGAGGAGAGAAAGGAAAGGAAAGAGGGGGAAGAGAGACAGACAGAGTGAAGGAGAGAGAGGGAAGGACAAAGGAAATTCATATCAGTAATGTGAGAGCAATGAAGTGCATGGGACAATTTCCCGAGAAAGGGAAGGGGAGTGGGAGGGGCATGAGACCTCCCTGCACTGGCCATGAGGACCTGAGGGAATCTGCTTCCCAGAGGCCAGCACGCTGGCTGCGTGGCTCAGTCACCTGCTGTGAAAGAGTGAAGATAACTCAGTCCTTCATCTCTCAGGCAGTTCAAGGTGTAATTTCATCCAAAGGCCAAGAAAACTCCAAGCCATTTTTAAAGCAAAACAATTTATAAATTTCATGTGAAGTTCAGTGGTAAACATAGACTAAAACCTCATTAATTTAAATAATTGAAGGGGAAGATTTTTTGTCAGTCTGGAAATTAGGTTGGCAAAATCTTGCCTAATAGAATTTCCTCTGAGCTACTCTAAGAATGAAATATGAATCAGGCAATTATCACATTTATATGCAAATGGATCCGGCTAAAACATATTAAAGTGTTGAGATGACCAGCATTCTTGTACTCCAGGATGCACCAGAGCTGAGAAATAACTTAATATTTAGGCAAATAACCATGGTTACTCCTCTGTAACATGAAATGGAATCAGTGGCTTCTAATTTCATTCTGCATCAGCTCAATCTCATGCTGTAACATCTACATGGTTGAATCCTTTAGTACTTGGAAACTAGTAACTGAATATGTGGTTCCTTGAAATAATGCCATCTTTATCAACTTTGACCATTGGAACCAAATACCTGAGAAACTACACCCAAGGAGGAAGCATGGGTAGGCTAGCGGCTCCACAGCCGCCCTCCCTTGGGCCCAGCAGCGGACCACTCCACACATGGCCCAAGAACCAAGGAGAGAGAGGAAAGGGCGAAGAGGAGACAGGAGGCGTGGGGTGCTCAACTTGCCCTCAAGGATGCATCCCAGAGCCCGGCTTCCTGCTAAGGTTTCTCTCTAATTGTCCCCCCAGAGCTTCATGCAGTCATTTGGGCAGGCTGCAAGAGTATGCAATTAATTCACGACCCTCTGCTGGGATTATGGGTGTGAGTGCTACTTCTGAGCAAGAGCACACTGCCTGAATGCAGCACAGGGAAGGAGAGAGCTCACCACACTGCTGCGCCTGTGCTAGTCCTGAGCAGCGCACAGCCTGAACGGAGTAGAAGGAAGGAGAGAGGTCACCACACTGCTGTGCCTGTGCTACTCCTGAGCAGGAGCGCACAGCCTGAATGCAGTACAGGGAAGGAGAGAGCTCACCACACTGCTGCACCTGTGCTAGTCCTGAGCTGGAGCGCACAGCCTGAACGCAGCACAGGGAAGGGGAGATGTCACCACACTTCTGTGCCTGTGCTAGTCCTGAGCAGGAGAGCACAGCCTGAACGCAGCACAGGGAAGGAGAGAGCTCACCACACTTCTGTGCCTGTGCTACTCCTGAGCAGGAGAGCATAGCCTGAACGCAGCACAGGGAAGGAGAGAGCTCACCACACTGCTCTGCCTGTGCTACTCCTGAGCAGGAGCGCACAGCCTGAACGCAGCACAGGGAAGGAGAGAGCTCACCACACTGCTGTGCCTGTGCTACTCCTGAGCAGGAGAGCACAGCCTGAACACAGCACAGGGAAGGGGAGATGTCACCACACTTCTGTGCCTGTGCTAGTCCTTAGCTGGAGTGCACAGCCTGAACACTGTACAGGGAAGGAGAGAGCTCACCACACTTCTGTGCCTGTCCTACTCCTGAGCAGGAGAGCACAGCCTGAACACAGCACAGGGAACAGGAGAGCTCACCACACTGCTGTGCCTGTGCTACTCCTGAGCAGGAGAGCACAGCCTGAACACAGCACAGGGAACAGGAGAGCTCACCACACTGCTGTGCCTGTGCTACTCCTGAGCTGGAGAGCACAGCCTGAATGCAGTACAGGGAAGGAGAGAGCTCACCACACTGCTGTGCCTGTGCTACTCCTGAGCTGGAGAGCACAGCCTGAATGCAGTACAGGGAAGGAGAGAGCTCACCACACTGCTGCGCCTCTGCTACTCCTGAGCAGGAGAGCACAGCCTGAACGCAGCACAGGGAACAGGAGAGATCACCACACTGCTGTGCCTGTGCTACTCCTGAGAAGGAGCACACAGCCTGAATGCAGTAGTAGAGAGTACACAAGCCACGGCCACTGGCCCTTCCTTGGCTCTTTGCTGTTTTCTGCCACCAGAACTGGTGCCCTCTGCCATGTGCCACTCTGCTTTGGGTTGGCCTCCACAAACTTTGAGCTAAACAAACCTGCCCTTCTTCAGTTTGTGGTGTCGAGTGATGAGAGAATTGTAGCTGAGATGTTTTTCCTCAGTGCACCCATCTCCTAGGAGAGCCAAGTGTAACACCTGGTTCTTCATGAGACATTCTGTGTCCAAGTATTAGCACCCCTTGTTTCTTAGGAATTAGGAACACATTAATTAGCCTGTGGTCCACCGTGATGGATTGTTTGTTCTTACAGTTTACATTCAGCATCAGGGCTCTGCTTCTGCTAGCTGGGTTAGTGCAGATAACTATGCTTTGTGTATGTGTGGGGAGCGTATAAAGGGACTTTTAAAAAATGAGACAATGTCTGCATTCATCACCTTTTCATTGCTGGGACAAAGGCCTGGAATATACAACTTGCAGGAAAAAGCATCAGGTTTTGTGTCTTAGTTTCAGAGATTTTAATCCCTTGATGTCCACCCTGTGATAGAAGGGACCAGTGGATGAATGTGAAATAGATTGGAAGGAGGGCGACAGGGTAAGAGCTGGAGAGGAGGTTATACTCAGCCAAAATCCCATTTCTACACTTGAAATACCCAGAAAGTAATTGGCATACTGTAGCTTCCCAAAGGGCAAAAGCTGTCTTCTCTGCTATAAATGACAGCAGGCTGTCTGAGGAATGATGCAAGTTTTATTAAGGAAAGGGCGCAAAATGCTGTATTTTACTATGTATTCAATACAGGGTATATAGGGTCTCATTACACAGATAGGACTCATAGTGATCCACCTGTTTTCAGCCTCCCAAGTGCTGGGATTACAGGTGCGTGCCACCATGCCCAGTCTCAGTCACTGTCTCAGCATGCCCCATGTGAGGCTACAACCACAAGGTGGGAATTGAATCCCGGTCCCTAGGTCTGCCTAAGTAGGTGCTTTAGTCCACTCAGCTATCTCGCCTGCCCTCTATTTAAATGCTGAAAGAAAGAGAATGAAACTTTATCTGAGAGGGGGTGATTTCTTCACAGGTTCACTTTAGATGTTAGTACATGTGGCATATAGATACAGTGCTATGGACACCTCACATCATGAGGGTGGGCCAGGGTAGCTGGCTTTGGTGATGCCGAGCCCCCGTCACTTGCTTGCCAGGAGGTGAGGTTGCATGGGGTGCAGGAAGAGAAAGGAAGACGACAGTTGGCAAAGTTGGTGTGGAGCAGGGACCCAGCACTAGTGAAGAGCCAGCAGCTGCCGCAGGCCCATGGGGGGGCAGTTCATCTGCATCCCATCTCTCCTCCTAGGTGAGGCTGACATAGGATTACACAAGCATGGAGTGGTCCGTGGCCCTCTGAGCCAAGCGTCCTGTCTCTTAGCAGGATGAGCTTCACAAACAGAACAGATCTTGCCCTGTGTCTAGAATCCCTTTGTCTTGACTTTCCCTGTTCACAGGCTCCCTGGTGGGTTTTCCCTCCTTGCCATGGAAATGCGCACTTTGAAACTGCTTCTTCAAACCATGAACCTTTCTACAAAGAAAGGCTTTCCCCTTCATGCCCACATCTGGCCTTGTCTGGATTCAAACAAGAGCCTGGTTTTCCAGGCCTGTGCCCAGGAGAGCAGCTGCCTTGCCTAGGGCTGCTTTTAAGAACTTGCCTCCTTTTGCCTCTGGAATGCAGACTTGCACTTCTTCAGGGCGCAAGGCATCACTTTGCTTTAGTTTTATTCTTCAGAGAACATTCAGCCCCACTGCCCAGTTCTTTATCTTGTGCCTAGATGAAGGGCGAGGCTTTCTGTAACTGAGGTCAGGCTGCTCCTCCAGACTCACCCTGCTTGTGCACCAAAGCAAGTTTTTGTCCAGCTTTCATGCCTGGATGTGTATTTTACAAACAAGCATCTCAGTATTTTTTTACTACACAGCCTCACTGTGAGGCCTACGTGCTCCACGAACTCTACAGTTTTGATAAACACTCATTTTTCAAACAAATCTTTTCGTCTTTTCCCCTTGAACTGGATAACAATGACCAAGGGGCATCACTCACCCACCTAGCTGCAGCTCCCTGCTGGCCTTCCCACGTTTTCTCTCATCAGAGCCCCACTCACACTGTAGGTCCAGGCGGCTGGACAGGCCATGGGGGGCAAGGACAGCAGTGGAGAGGAGGGGTCTCCCAGGGGCCAGCTTTCCTCTCGGCAACCCTCCAAGCCCAACCCAAAGGCTCAGTTACCAGCCTGAAGCCTTGGGATGCATAAAAGGATGTACCCTTCCCGATGCCGCTTTGTCCTGGGAGAAGAGCTCAGGTGTGCTGGGGGAGTGGTCATTCTTCATGTCATTTGATCCTGATCAGATTCCTTCATGTCACTGAAGCAAACCAAGTTGCATTATTTACATTTTCTGTCCTAATGTATCTTTATCTAGGTTTCAAGATACTTCATGTTTACACTAGGAAACAGTTATTTGTATTAAATATTTTTCCAACAACATAGCAGAAACTAAAATTCTGTGAATATCCAATAATGCATTTATTTATTTCTACCCTTATTCTTTAAATAAGCTCTGAAGTGTCTAGCAAAAATAATCTCAAGTAAACTAATTCACTTTTATGTATTCCTGAAGCTTGTTAGCAGCACATGACTTAGACATTTAATGCAGTGTACCACAGATCACGCCACAAGACCATTAACAGATTTTTTTCTGTATTTTTAATTGACTTAAAAGTTATCTATATCGATTGAATGCTACACATGTGTCAGTACCTGCACAAGCCTTGTGCGTAGGACTTAAGTCAGCACCAAACCCTTATCTCTTCGCACATTTCTTTGTGATGAAAGAGAGCATTTAACATCCTTTCTTGTAGATCCTGGAATGCACTGTGTATTACTATTACCTATGGTCACCTAATATGAAACTTGGCCGTGAAACTTATTTCTCTTACTTAACAGAAGAAGAGAAGGATTAGGGAAGCAACCCCGAGACATGCAGAGAGGCCCAGGGTGGGCCCCCACATCCAGTGCAACTGTCGCCCTCTGTGGAGTCACTTCCCCCAGGGGAGCAGGGCTCCCCATGACATGGGAAGCATGTAGTCATGCAGTTCTCCCATCAGCTCTGCCCCAGACTGTGAGTTTCTGACCCAGTAGATGGAAAGATAGGCATCAGAATGAGATGATAGAAAAGGCAGCTGGCCACCCCTCCCAGTCCAGAGGAGTCCTCCACAGAGGATCGCATGGCCACCACTGGAGTTGGCAGCCTCCACCACTTCTGGAGTTGGTTGGATACACAGAGCTCTGGGGAGCCATTCTTGGATAACACCCCACACATACTTCCTGAGGAAAACCTACTGTCCATTGCCATCCTGGCCTCTCAGAGGTTGCTCCTTTTCAGTTTCTTCCAAGTCTGTGATGAAAGTCAGAGACTCCTTAGGAGAATCTCTTCCTGGCATGCCACCTCAGATGCAGGTTCAGGACCCCGAATCCTTGTTTGCTTACCAATGTGGAGGTTATTTTTCTCAAAAATTAAGGGGATTTCTGGTAACAAGGTCTAGTTACAAAACACAGTGTGCCTTTCTAGGACATAGTCCTTAAATATCCCTGTTAATTTCCTTGGGTCTGTGATTTCTCTCAAATTGTATTAGTTACAAGAAAACTCTCTTAACTGAATTCTTGGCTTAGAAATTGATACCTTTATTTAACCTGAGCATTACTTAGATCTCAGACCCATTTCATTTATTTATTGTTTGTTTGCTTTTTTGAGATAGGGTCTTGCTGTGTAGTCTAGACTGGCCTTCAATTCACTATATAGCCCAGGTTGGCCTCAGATTTGTGGCATCCTCCTGGCTCAGCCTGCTGAACCATGAGATTGCAGGTATGTACCACTCCATCTGGCTGTGACTCTGACTTTAAATAGCTGCTACCCGGAGACCTCTGAGGATCAGAGTTACCACAGCTCCCAGATACCACTGTTACTAATCTTAGTACATTTCTTCAAATCAGAAATAGAATAAAATTTATTGCTCAGTTTCTCTGAGTTTGTGGAAATCTGTTATATCAGTAATAAAAAGTAATCCCACAAAGAGCGTGGTCCCACTCACTGGCCAAGCAGATTTCCAGCATTGCCCATTACGGGGCGTAATTCCCTTTTCCAATTCTTCATTCGCTTTGTCTGTTATCCTGTTCTGGCTCAGTCATTTTAGATTCACTGTGTCATTGGGTCCTCACATCCATAGGTATTATGTCTTCATTCTTCACTTGCAGGCCTTCTAAATGTTTGAAATAATCTTGAAAGTGAAAGAATTCGTGTTTAAAGATAAACTATGAGTAATTGATGTAGGATACTACTTGGGGTCACTCCAAGGACGCCCAGAAAGCTACAGGCTTTCAAGCTATGCAGCTGTTCTGAGGCAGCATCGCAGAGGGCATTTTGCTCCAGTGTAACGCAGAACATGATGGCTTTTGACCTGAAATCCCATTCCCATTGCCCAGTGTGCCAGGATTCACTGCACTTGACACCCTTCTCTGTGTCAGTGAGTGCACTCATCAAGTCCCTTGGAGAAGACGATCCCAAACAGTAACAATAAGAAAGAAAATTAAGGTCAAGAAATGTACTACTTAGGAGCCTTGGTAGGGCATAAAATTGTGGTGAAAGGTGGTGTGAAAGAAAAGATGACAGACCCTGAAGATACATTGGTAGGTCTCATGGTAGAAAGCACCAGAAGGCTCCATCTCAGAGGAGTTGTCAGAAATTCTCCATAATAATAGTAGTATAAGAGAAACATTTTCATTTAAAATGCTTAGCTAGATGGCTTGTAAATGGCTTAAGAGGTGGAGGAAGAGGAAAGGGAGGGAAGGGGCAGGGATGACAAGAGAGTTAAGGAGTGTCACACATGTAGGCCAGCTCTCCACCAGGATGGAAGGCTGGACACACTGAAAATACATGCCAGCAAAACAAGGATAAAACATAAAGAGCAGAAGGCTCACAAGGACGAACAGGAAGCACACCCACAGCGCCAGGGCATCTGACACAGAGCAGTGCAGCTAACACCACCACAGTTTCTGCAGCAATGACCAGTAGCACTGTCCAGCAAAACTTCCAGAAGTGAGTATTACAAATCTTACAGTTTGGAGCTAAAGCTCCCCCAGAAGGCTCATGTGATCAGCCATGGAGATTTGGGAAGGCGATTGATCAGGGGACTTTACTTGCTCAGTGCACGAATCCTTTGATGGATTTGTACCGTGATGGCCTTAGAGAGAGACAGCAGAAACTCAGGATGCAGGGCATCCTTCGATAAAGTGGATAGCTGCATCTTGCCCCTCCTCCCCTCCTCCCCTTCTCCCCTTCTTCCCTTCTCTCCTCCTCCCTTCCTCCCATCTTCCTCTCTCTCTCTCTCTCTCTCTCTCTCTCTCTCTCTCTCTCTCTATCTATCTATCTATCTCTCTCTCTCTTTCTCTCTCTCTCGCCTCCCCCTTGGCTGCAGCCCTCTTCCACCACAACCCTTCTGCCATGATGGAGCCAGATGACCATGGACTGACACTTCTGTAATCATAAGCCAAAGGACACCTTTCCTCTCCTAAAGCATTGTTCCTAGGTACTGCATCATAATGGAGGGAAACTGTCTAACACACATACAGGGTAACACAAACAGAAGCCTTGCTCTGAAATGCCTTCAGTAAGGCAATTTTTAGCTTTCTAGCCACTTTTATACCTATGTGCTTAGACTCCAATGAAGAAAAACAGAATGAGAAGACTATATGCACATCAAGTTGAAAAGAAGTATTTTGTCTTTTAGCTATGTCTACATTTGCTTCTCAATTAATACTGAATTTAGAAGGTTGAAGGAAAATTAATTAGCAATTATATACCCTAAGGCTACACCTGACAAATGTATTTATCTATCTATAGCAAACATCAATGTTTTCCCATAGTACAGTGAAAAGAATGTATATAGACTTTAATTCATTTGTCGTAACTATTTTCACACATTTTTTCCGTTCAATTTTTTTTAATGTATGTGGTTGTTGCAATCTCACTACACAGCTCACACTCACAGTGATTCTCCTTTTTTCAGCTGGTATTACAGGTGCATGCCACTACACTGGGACTCTGGCTGCCTCAGCCTTGGGGATTGAACCACAGTCCCTGTGCTTGCCTCAGCTTGCCTAACCTTCATCTGCTGGCTGGCCCCATATTTTCACATTTATAAATTCATTTATAGTTATTACCAGCTTTTATATTAAAGAGAATCTTTTTTGTTTGTGAACAGGAAATCAATCTGAACCCTAGTGAGAGGAAACATCAACTTAAACTGTGGACTCATGATAGGAAAGAGAACTCAGGGCCAGCAAAGCCCCTTCTTTGCTCCCCAAGTTTGGTTCCCCTGTGATGTCACTGTCTTCTAGGACATACTGGCTTTTTCCATGCTTCCAGAAAACTCTACACTGATTTTCTAGATTCCTACATTCAGTTTCTCCCCAGAAGAGGAAAAACATGTTTTCCCGAAACCCACGCATTTAACTGTTTCCTAGGTCGAGATAAGACCAGTCTAGAAAGTGGATAAACACGTCAGGAGCATTGCATGGCACACCCCAAATGTTGCACATCCCCCACCCCCTGCCCCCTTCACTGCACTTGCACATTCTGTTCCTCTTCATGTTGGGCACATTCACAGCACTGCAGCAATACACGTCTGCACCTCGAATCCTTGCACCCCAAGGACACGCACCACGTCGGTTGTGCCCCTTCTGTTTATCATTGCCTGGCTTGCAGCCAGCTTCCTCATTCATCTTATCAGGAGTGAAACACTTGCCCTTTATCATTCCATTCTCACTAGAAATGCAGATCCCAAGTGTTACTGTATGTCACTGAATGCGGGAAATGTAACTTACTTTAATGAATTTTTTTTTTTTTTTTTGGTTACTTCTCTAGTGTCTTCGTTCTTTCCAAAGCAATGAGAAATGAGTACCTGGTCCCTCTTAGAAGACGCCTTGCTGTCACCAGCAATGCCCTGGCCCAGCCACCATGGTCCATCACCTGCTGAATCCCAACCTCAGGAGTCCAGGAAGGCGAATTCTATCGGAAGACCAGAGTCAAACAGAAGGCAGCATAAAACGGGACATCGCTGAGTGGGAGGCAGCGAAGCTGTCCTCATGGACTCCTAAATGCTGTGCACTTAAAGAAATAAAAACATAAGACTCTCCAATTCTGTTGTCACAACCCTGTGCCTACATTTTTGTGTGGGCTACTGTGCCCTAAAGCAACCAGACCCTTCATTAATGTGTGTCAGTAACATAACCAATTAGCTGTGGAGAGACACAGAAAGTTAATTTAGTATTTATTAAAAAGGTGAACTACTTTCCCAAAATACAAGGTTTGTTCACATTCTCCTTGTAGATGTCACATAGCACCTTGCTTAGTTTCACTTACTGATCTTCAGGTAGGCAAGAAGTTCTGCTCATTCTGAAACAAACTCACTGGTGGGACTTAGTCCATTTTGTCATGAAGGAGAAAGACTGAAGGAGAGATTAGACACTTGCAGATTTTATGAGTCTCTAAGATATAAAAGTGTTTAAAACATCAAGCATTCTTATGTTTGATGTAGTTTCCTTTGAGGATTGAGTAATAAACATAGATAGATATATGGAAGGAAGAATTTTATAGCCTTATAATGAAAGGTTAATCACTTAAGCACCAGTAAGCCATTCACCAGGATAGGCATTCTAATCCCTAACCAATAAGTGTTTCCACCTTAAAGGCAAGGAGACAAAAGCCGAAAGCAACAGACCAAATGTGGCTGTTGGTGTTTCCTGATATTAATAGTATCTCTCAACATAGAAGTCAACTTAAGATGACCTTGGCTGAAGTTGACTAGCACAGAAATTCAATTAACTCCTACATTACGCTATTAACAAGTTCACTTGATTGCATTAGAAGCACCCAGAGGAGACAAAGCCCTAGTGAGAAAGTTGTTAAGTGTGCCATGGAGCAAGTGGAACGAAACAAGGTGCAGCTACTTGAAATCTCACATAAGAAGTTGGTTTTAATACATCACGATACAGACAAAAGTGACTGATTCAGAGGATACCTTAGAGTTCTTAGTTGCTATAAAATTGATAGTCATTGCTCTACAAATTATAAGAATGTAAGCTCGCTTGGGGCAGTCCCCCTGAAAAGTGGTCAACATTATTAATGCCGTTTATATGCAAGCTCTTGCTGAGTGGCGCACCTGTCTCTTGTTTGCTTGTTTTTAGAGACAGGGGTCTCTCCTGACTCTGAGTGAGCTGGGCCAGTGACTCATTCTGGCTAAAGTGAACAGGTAGTGATGCTGGAATACTGCTGAGGTGCAGAAGGCAGGAGGGCTTGCACTCCTCCCTTGCTGCCTCGGACTCTTAAAAATTCAGTGGATCGTGAAGGACAGGTGCCCAGAGGACGAGGGGCCTTGTGGAGCTGTCCCAGTGTGCTGATTTGCACCAGCTGTGGTCCCAAGCCTGGAAGGAAAGTGTGTGCACAGCAGTGCCAGCCCCACCTGCACCTCAGTGCCATCCCAGCCCGTTGTGGCAGGTGCATGGCACTCCGTCCTGGGTACACTGCCCAGGGCTGAGGTTCCAGGATAAAGAAAGGCACAAGTATGGGGTGAATGGCTGCGCAGTGGCAGACCATGGCTATCCCATTCTGTTATGCTGGAAAAGGTAGCAAAGCTTGTTAATATTCTGTGGTTTGTTTCCTTGCTAACACTGGAGAAACATGCTCAGCCTTCTACACATTTGATTGCTTTTATTAGATTTACAGATTTTTTTTTGGTAGAGAGTACAATTGGCTCACATACCTGACAGTAGCAGAAGTAAAACTTCTGAGAGTCAAGCTTCCAGTTCAAAGCATCATCGTGTATAATAAAAATGAAAAATTACACAAGTAAAAACATTTATTTTATCTTTCTGAAATTAAGAGGAAGCTATGGTATCTCCTTTTATATTACATTCTTCCTCATAAACTGGGTAGAATTGGACCTACAAAGACAGCCATTTGTGGAGTTTCCTGAGTGTTCAGGCTGCCATTGAAGTTGACCTTGGTCACAGCCTGCTGCAGCCTTGACACCACAAGCATAGAGACCAGCAGAAGAGGTCTCCATGCACACAAAACCAAGGGTCCCGCAGCGATGACTTTACATGAAACAGACACGAGCAGTTCCCTGTCCTCGAGGATCTTCCTGCCACTCCTTCAGAGCCTGTACTGTGGGACAATGCTCCACCTCTTCCCACTTCTCCTCTGCCCCTGGCCAGGCAGCACAACTTTGCTGTCCATGTGACTTTGACTTGGGAGGAACCTCAGAAATTGCTGCTTGGTCCCAGAGTCTCCACCCTACTACACCCCTGACCTCGGAATTGAACTTTTCTTTGAGACAAGGTCTTGCTACATGATTGGCTTAAACTTGAACATGGGATCCCCTTGCTTCAGCTTCCCAGGGTGCTGGGGTTGTAGGTGGACACCACAATACCCAGAAAGGCACATTTTTCTTGATCTGTAGGGGGCAGAAAGTGTATAAGTGCTTGTTTCCTCTTTTATCAAGATACCATTTTTTTTTTCTCAGAATAAACGGAAGCAAGAAAAGCAAGCAAATAAGCTCTCAAAACAGAAGGTGTAGGGTGGCTCTCCAATGCAGCTGCTCACAAGCATCAGTTGGGGATGGGCCCTGCAGTCTGGGACAGAACCCCCACACCAGACATGAGGCTGCATGCTGTGATTCCGAGATGGAACTTGCTACATCCCTGAATTTCCCGACTTGGGATCCCACCTGCCCCAGCCTCTATGAGGGCTGGGGTCACAGTGTGGTTACAGAAAGTGGGGCTGACTTAGTGGAAGTGGGGCAAGGCCCCCAGAGAGATTCAAAAGGCTGACAAAAGTCATAGAGGCTGTGATGAGGGCGGCAATGTGAGTTATGCATTTCTGCAGAAGCAGTGAGGTTAGTTCTGCAGGTATTGGGAACCAGAGAACTGAGCATGATGTTTTTTTTTTATTTAAGAATTGACACATTGTTCCTTGCTCGCCACCTGCCTGGGTTTGAGTCCAGCTCCAGGCATTTATGAGACTTTAGGTGAAATCACAATGTGCTTCTACTTTTCAGTCTTTAAATAAGTGGAAACTGCACTTTAGTATTGTTCCAGAAACCAAAAGGGTTCACTTGTCACTTTCTAAGACAATTGTTTGAGAAAACACTTTGTTTTTCACACCTCCTGCCTTGCCCATGTTATGGCCACATGCACCCTTGTATCAGAGCGCCTGCCCTTGAACTCACCCTACAGATGCACTGCTGTCTTCCCTCACATCCTTGCATCCTCCAAGCCACAGGAGGCAGAGCATCAGAACCAAGACAAGGAGCCATAGAAGGTGACTAGTCACCCATCCAAAGCCTCATGCAGTCATGGAGTGGACTTCTAGAGTTTGTGATTAACTCATGATCCACTGGGATTATGGTGTGAGTGCTGCTGGGATCATGGGTGTGAGTGCTGCTGGGATTATGGTGTGAGTGCTACTGGGATCACAGGTATGAATGCTGCTGGGATCATGGGTGTGAGTGCTGCGGGAATTACAGTGTGAGTGCTACTGGGATCACAGGTGTGAGTGCTACTGGGATCACAGGTGTGAGTGCTGCTGGGATTACGGTGTGAGTGCTGCTGGAATCATGGTGTGAGTGCTGCTGGGATCATGGGTATGAGTGCCGCTGGGATCATGGGTGTGAGTGCTGCTGGGATTACGGTGTGAGTGCTGCTGGGATCATGGTGTGAGTGCTGCTGGGATCATGGTGTGAGTGCTGCTGGGATTACGATGTGAGTGCTGCCCCAGCCTGAATGCAGCGTAAGGGGGCCAGACTGCCTCCCCATTACATGGACGCCACTGCTCCCCTTCGTTCTCTTGCTCTTTGCCACCACCATGAATGGCTGCCCTCTGCCATAGGCTTTTCTGCCTTGGAGCCATCTGAGTATGGGCTGAACCCTCCACTGACTGTGAGCTAACTAAACCTTTGCTTCCATCATTTTGGGTGTATGAGTGTCTCAGCAGTGAGAGAAGAGTAACAGATAGAATTTGGTACCAGAAAAGCAGGGTCATTGCTGTAGCTAACCTTGACTATGTGGATTACAAGCTTCTGGGAATGGCTTATGGGAAGACATAGGAAAGATTTGGAAATGTCACTTATAAGAGAAGTGCTGGAACAACTGCAGCTGTTCTGTATGGGAGATTCTGGTCAGAGCTCAGAAGGCCTGAAGACTGACAGAAATCCTGCTGGTAAAGACCAGGCTGGGTAAGATTCTTCTGGGAAGAAGGACTGCATTGGTTGTTTGACTCCAGCTGATGTGTGTTTTGACTTAGCAGAAAGTTTGTCTGTATTTTTCTGATGTCCAGAAACTTTGTCTGAGACAGATTAAGCATGGTGGACTAATTAATCCTTCAAAAGAAATTTCAAAACAGCTGAATGCTGAAGAAGTAGTATGGCTATTGTTGGGGATTTTAGTCAGATTTATGTTGAGAAGGAAGAGAAATGAGCCCAGCAGGATTATTTAAAGTTTTGTGAATTTGGAAAGAAAGGAAGCTCCAATAAATCTATGGACTGCAAAGATAGAGCTGAGATCTCCATTGACTGGAAGGAAAAAGAGAACAGAAAGGATGGACTGAGGCCATCACAGGAGGTGGAAGGTCTTTATGCTTTGTAGTCTCAGAATTTAAAGGACGAGGGAATTTGACTTGAGGGGAAAGCCACAGAGCTAGCATAGAAATTTTTTTCTTGGAATCAGAGAGTGTTCAGCGATCCAGGTACTTGACCCCTACAGCCAACAGAGAAGTAAGCCTGGCTACTGTGCCAGCTGGCAGCAGACCTTGGCAACATCCATATGGCATTGGCTTTAAATGCTTCCAGAATGCAGGAGTTCTAAGGTTAAGAAGGCTTTCCCCTAGATTTCAGAAGGCCTGGAAGACCAAGCAATGTGCCTTTGGGAGGGCAGTGTGGAAAGTTGTGAGTGAGAAGCCTATTCAGTAGAAACCCCAGAAGTTTGGAAAAGCGAGGAACATAGATCATGTAATAAAAGCTGTGATAAGGGAGCAAAGCAGGGCCTAAGAGAGAATCCATGGGAGCTACCACAAAGTGTCATAAGCATGGAGCTCATGGAACTCACAGTTTGCCTCAAATTGCTTCAGATGATCCACATGCAACCATGGAATTATGGTTGCCCTGCTGGATTTTGGATTTGCTTTGGTCCTAATGCCTTGTATTCCCCTGCTGTGTGTACCTTTTGGAATGGTGAGGTGTATCTTGAGCCATGAATGTTGGAAGTGTTTAACTTTCATTTGTATGGGATCTCACAGCTAAAAGTTTGCCTTAGATCTTGGAGGACACTTGGGACTCAGACTTTCTAGCAATTATATTGCTATTAGAATTCTGTAAACTTTTAGAGATGGACTAAAATGCCTTTTGCACAAAGAGATGTGAATGAGATTTTGGGAGTCCAATGGCAGAATATTACCGTTTATGTCTAGTTGTCTCCCCAAAGCCTTATGAGATCATGGGGTGGACTTCTAGTGTTTGTGATTAACTCATGATCCACTGAGAATATGGGTATGAATGCTGCTGGCATTGTGGGTGTAAGTGCTGCTGGGATTCTGGGTGTGAGTGCTACATGCAGTCTTTTGTGCATAGCCTGAATGCAACATAAGGGAGACAAACTTGCTTTCTGTGCCTTTTGTTATGGCTACTCAGCCACTATAGAGGAAAGAATTGCCTTGGACCAAACACTATTGTGAACTGCATTTTTTCTCAAGGGCCTGGAAGCATAGAAGGCATGGCAGAGTGACTCCAACCCTAGCCATCTCAAGTGCAGAAAGACAAAATCAAGAATTTTCCCAGAGTGGATCTCTGCTGCTCAGCAAAATGTCCTTTCAGAATCAAAAGCCATGAGTGATTCCAACTGTATTCCTAAGCAGGAAATTAAATGAATAATCAAAGAACTTGAATGGCTGTTTTTAATCTTTTCAAAAAGGGTGAGAGAGAAAATAGAAGTTTTCCATTTACATTGTTTAAGCTTACTTTCTAATAAATGACTCTGAATTAGAAATTCTAAAACTCCAGCCTGAAAAAAAGATCACTACTATGAATGGAGATGAATGAAAATCCAGAAGAAGTCTTGGTTCTAGGACAAAGAGGTCTTTAAGACATTGTGGGCTCTCCTCCCAGTCACCTAGGAAACGTCTCTCTGAAGCACTGCTGGCTAGACTCTATTTAATCTACTCTGAAAATATATATGCCTAGGTATCTGTAAAACACTTTAAAAACTGCCTGATTAAATTCTGTACCCATTCTCTCTCATTAGCAGTCAGTGATTGAGTTAGCACAACATGACATCTTTCTACTTTAATTCGTAGGTATGAGTAAGTCCTTTAAAGAACTCAAACAAAGCAGAATAAGTTTTCCTAGATGTTGCCTGGTCTGTTTTATGTCACTGAGAGAAAAGAGAAAAGCACAAATGAACACAGCTAGTTCTAAACCCTCAATTTACTTCCTGCAAAGGACTTTGCCCTTCAGGAGCTTGACCAGGGTCAGCTAAGGATGCATGCAGCACATGGAGGCTGGGATTATGGCTGTCCCAGAGGCTAGTTCTTCAAGACTCACAAGGTGAGTAGGGGAAGCCTCAGTCTCAGTAATGGTGAATGAGGCATTGGTTGAAGTTGTCTTGGAAATCTTAGCCTCGAGTTTCAAAGTTCAAGGAAGTGTAACCTCAGGCTCTGCCGTAGCAGGCATCTTAAGGGCTAATATACGTCATGTGACGTATATTAACACTCTGAGCACAAAGAAGGCTATTTTTACTGCAAGGAAAGTCTTAACATAAGGCCATTTTGGCTGATTTTTTCTCTAACATGCGATTCTAGTTGTGAAATGGCATCATCATCATTTCCCTCTGTATCCCGTCTTGGCTCTGTTGGTTAGCAGGCTGTACCTGAGTGTTGAAAAATAGTACACTGCTCTTTTTCAGTATGTGAGAGTTGAACATTTTCTTGTTCTTAAAAATACATTTTAAGGGAGTAAGAGATTATGACATTGAGCTCTCAAGTAAAATGAAAGAAGAAATATCAGCATCCCTTTATTTTCTGTTTGATTACCTATGCCTTCAAAGCAGTCATTAAATAGATTCTACTCCAGGGCAGGTGGATGGCACTTTCAGAGAGACAAGAAAATAAAATTTGGCCAGCCTATCCACCCTTTATATTTCCAGGAACCCATTTTTATAAGCAGAAGTGACAATTGATCCTACCAGTAACAGTCATATTAAAGGAAGAAAGCATTCTTAGCACTAAACAACTGTTCTCTAGTTCTTTGAAGGAGGGTTCACAACACAGGGCTGTAGATGTTTTTGTCTGGTTATTCTTGTGGTTCACTGCTTATGTCCCTCAACCTGTAAGTATATGTGTTGGAGTTGTTTCACACCAAGTACTTATTCACCTCATAGTGAGCAAAAAAGTCTCTTTTTTTTGTATTTTAGGAAAGGGTCTACAGGGTGTTTAGGGTCTCACTACTAGATTGGACTCATAGTGATCTGCCTGTTTATAGCCTCCCAAGAGCTTGGATTACAGGCACCCACCAACACGCCCAGTCTGCCATCTTCATGTGCCCTGGGGGCGGGGCCAGCATGGCAGGCCCAGAGATAGAACCCTGGCCCCTGCCTCTGCTTAAAAAAGTCATTCTTAAGTACACATCTATTTGTTCTCACAGCACAGGATTTTAAAGACAATTTTTGACTTCTAGACTTATGCAGAGCTTAGCGCACAGGTGAAAATGTCTTTTGTAACATATGTTCATGAAAAGACAAAATCCAGAGCTTGATGTCACCCTTTTATTTTTTCATGCAATTATTAAAGCACATAGTAGATGTTTCAGCCAATAATCCATACTTGCTAATTCCTCAAAAAACTTCACTTAATTAAATACTTGGGAAATATTGTGTTTTTCTCAATCATCTAATATCCGGGAGGCCTTGAAGCAGAAGTAATAGCAACCTGAATCTTTATTGGATCGCTGTCTTTGAAAAATGGTTGATTGATGCCTTGATTTAGAATTGTAAAATTCAGAGCACAAGCAGAAGTTAGTTGCTGCAATTTTCAAAGCGACTCACACACTTTTTGGCTGGTCCTTGTGACCTCAGGCCCAAGAGGTCACAAGGCAGGCAGAGTGCTGATGGGAGAATCGTATCCCTCCTCTTCCTACAAACCTGACACATGCCGCGCAGAGCCCTGTGCTCTGTTACTGCCTGAACACAGCCGCCTTGAGCGTCACTATGACATCAAGCTTCTGGAAGGAAGACAACTGCCAACCTCTGGAATTACAGTTTTATTCTGTGGAGTTGTGCTCTAATATCTGTAAACAAGTGTGGTTATTTTGTGAATTAGCTTTTCCTTCTTTCTTTTCCTGGTTACATGTTAATTGGCTTTGCTGAAAGCAATGCTTGGGAAAACTATGTTTATGTTTAAAGAAGAGCTCTGTTCTATCTCAATTTTAGGAATCTCAGTTCCTGGTCACTTGACCCCACAGCAGCACACCCTGGACACATCACAGGGTCCTGAAAGGCAGGGCCAGGGCAACAGGGTGGCTTTGCCAGAGCAGAGACTGCAGGTTCCATCAGGGACTGCCGAGTTCAGGGGCAACTCACGGCTCCTCCCGCACGCAGGACTGTGCAGACGGAATCAGACGCAGGGCAGCAGCCAGGTGCAGATGCAGGCACAGGTCCAGGGTAGAAGCCAGGCATGGCGGAGCCTTTGGCAGCACCTGGGCCAGCTTTCAGTGGGCCTGTCTTGGGTACTCTGTGCAGCAGGCAGGACTTGTGGTCCCTTTCCTGGGGGTTGGGCACAAAGATGACGAATGCAGGCCTAGACACAGAAAAGGGAAGGCTGTGAGTCTTATACAAAAATTACAGGAGCTAAAAGCGGGTACCAGGGGCTGGCTGTGTGTGCTGCTCTTCACTGAGGACATCACTGCCCTGGTTCTGAGACCGATGGCCTTGGGCCGCAGCGCAGGGAGGGGCAGGCCAGCCTTGGTGCACTGAGAATGCGTCTGATTTATCAGCTGCGGGAGGCTTTCTATCAAAGTACCAGAAAGGTGCCAGTGTTGCTCAGAGTGGCATTCGGACTTTTGTCTGAGTATGCGATGTGATTTAAAGGACATCGGCTTCTCAATGGGAAATCGAAGCCCTCCCTGCTGACTGCTTTATAACTTATTTCAAATAAGGCCCTCAATTTGGTTTGTGGCGACTATGATTTCTTCCGTTCTGACAGATTTATTTGGATCCTGACAGCAACATCACCGAGTAATGACTCTGCTCTGAAAGGAAGGCTGTTACTTTTGCCTTCGGCGGAGCAAACGCTCGTCCAGGGATGGGCTGCAACTCCCGCTGTCCCGCCTCGCCACGCACACCTGCCCGCCGCCCTTATCCCTCGGGTGTCCCGCGAGCCGAGGCCACGCAAAAGCAGAGCCCTTACGGGCTAGAGCAGGGCCTGCGGAGGCGCCCGTGCGGTCGGCCCTGGGGGCCTGGCCGGCGCGTGCTCGGTTCCTGTTCCGAGTAAACACACATTTCTGAAGAACACAGAAGGACAGCAGCAATGGTGAGGGGAACTCTAAAAGGCGTGCTATTCCTTTCGCTCTTTTATAAGCAACTTTCATTGTAATACATTCTAGGGAGACTCCAAATCTATTTTGGACAAAGCTGTATATAGGTTAAGAGCTGACTGGACTGGCAGGGTGCGCCTGCCGCAGACCGCAGGGGTGCTCTGAGCCAGAGACTTATAGAATAAGAATTATGTTGGATTTGCTCCAGACGAATATTGAATTGATCGTTTCAGTTAATATGCAATTTATAATCTGGTGGGAAAGAAGTTAATCTAGGAGCTCAAAAATATGCATAGATATGTAATATAATGACCATTCTCAATTTCCAATCATGTTGCTTTGAAATTCTGTATCATTTTGTCTTTAAAATAAAAAAAATTCTCTCTCAAGAGAAAAAGTATAGATAAAAAGATTTAACATTTTATGATTTTATATCCTATTCTAAATGTTTAAATAAATAAAATGAAATGTAAAATAAAACTATATATATATATAATCAAAAACATTAAGGTTGTTTTTGTTGAACTGGGTTTTGAACTCAGGATCCTATGCTTGCCAGGCAAGCACTTATTCTACTGAGCTATTTCCCCTGCCCAAAAAATTAAGTATTTAAGAATTTGTAAGTGGAATAAGAATTTGTCTGGCAAGAGCATGAGTTCAATCCCCAGTTCAGCCAAAAAAAAAAAAAAAAAAAAAAGGGTCTTCCTGTGTCGCCCAGCCAGCTGTTATCTTGTGGCACTCCTCCTGCTCAGCCTCCCAAGGCTGGCTGGAACCCTAAGTGTGCGCTACCCCAGCCAGTGGGTTGTCTAACAGTTTAATGATGTAAACTTCCCAAATATAAGTTCAGTGAATTCATAGGAAAGTTTGCAAAATGTCTTTTTCTATCAAATGACAAGGTGGGCTTAAAAATTAAACAAAAATAAGATGAACTTTAAGTGTTCACTGCAAACTTAAAAACAAGTTGTTTCTTTTATGCATCTGAAATAAAGATTTGCCAGGAAGTTAAAATACAGTGGTGTGTTAGCCATAAAAAAGAAAATTCCAGTAGGCTGCGGTAATAAACCAGAGATTTCAGAGGTAGGTGCAGCACATATTTCCAAAGCAAGATAGTAGTCTATTAAATTATGCTAAGTAAACATGTGAAGAAAACAAATACCTGCTCCCAGTTCCTAGGAATACGAAGTTGATTTGGGACAAATTATAAAATAAATATTAACTAGAGCCCACATGTGTATAAGGAAAAAATTAAAATATTCCTTTATATTGTCTAGTTCTGTTTTCTTAAATAAGACAGAAGGGGCTAATCATTAAAGAACAACACTGGTGATTTTTTAATCTTCTATTTATTAATGTATTGGGTACAGTGCTCACTACGCAGCTCAGACTCTCAGTGATCCTCCTATGTCAGCCTGCCCCGGTGCTGGGATGACAGGCGTGCACTGTTTCAGTGGCGGCATGGCTCACCAGTGTTCCTGGGCAGGCAGTACTGGGATCAAACATGGTTCCTTGTGCCTCCCAGGCAGTAGCTTAGACTGTCAAGCTGTCTCCCCAGCCCATGACTGGTAAATTTAACTAAACATTAAAGTATCTTTTGTCTCTTAGAGGCAATGTAGAGAAGGAAAGAGAAAGACAGTGGAACGATTTATATTACACACATCACAGAAGCCACCCACACGCATGTGTCTTAAATGACACATATGTGCTCATAAAGATGAAATAATGCAAAGCAAAATTAGACAAAGGCCACACAGCAAAGCATGCTGTGCAGTTCCAAGCTGCTGAGGCAGGGGAGATTCATTTTTCGATTTTGAAGCTAGCCTTGGTAACCTGGTGCAGCATCATCTCAAATAAAACAGGGAGGGCTGAAGCGTGCTGCCATGGGAGAATGCTTGCGTGCGTGGGCACGTGTGCAAGGGCCTGCGCTGCTCACTAGTGAAGAGACAAGACAAGCGAAGTGGAAATGTGGCTCAGAGCTGCCGTGCCTCTCTGTGCTCGGGGTGCCCACCACCACGAGCTGGTGATGGCTCTCAGCAGAAGAATGCAGAGCCAAGTCACAGTATGCACTTCACTGTGCCCCAGAAAAGCTGAAATTTAGATTCCTGACACACTTAAATTCACAATACGGCCTCATTTCAAAAATGGTACATCCTGGAAAAATTGTCTGACTTTACTTATAATTTCTTCGTGGGTCTATCATAAAGCCAATCCACACCTGCACAATTGAGCAGAGACAGCAGTGCCCACTAAGGAAAATACACAAAGGAGTTCATGGCTTCAGTCACCAGCCCCGGGAGTCTTGTGACAAGCAACTAGCACAAGGCACGTCAGCCGCCCCACAGCGGAGTGCTGGAGCAGAATATGTGAGCACTGGTGTGCATGACGTGTGCACCCATTGTGGCTACAGAATGTAGTGCACCGGAGACTGTCGTGGGGAAGTACCAGCACAGGAGAAAGCGAGCACCAGAAAGCAGGCAATCGGCCGCCTCGTCGAGTCCTGTTGCTTACCCAGAGGCGCTGGGACAGTTTGGGCAGACCTGGCCACAGCTGCACATGTTAAGCTAAATCAGGTTTGTATGTGTTCTTTAAAGACAATCAACACATTAAGGATTATGGAACTTTAAGCCCTTTACTATATGCGTGAAATGTACCTATTACAGAGTATAGAAAACGCAATATTTCAAGACATTTTAGAGCTTTAAATGTATATATTAGAAAGTTATTGACCTAAGCATGATTTTCAATAATATTAAAAAACTTCAATAAAATAATAGAAAAGATAAAACCTATTAGACGCTAATAAAATTGAAATGTGTAAAATTGATGCATAAAAGCTAAAAGTAACTTGACTAAAAGTAATGTTAGATGTAATAAAGAATTTTGATAAGGATCAGGAATGAAAAATAGAAGGCATAAATATCTAATGACAAAAAGGTGTTACAGTAAATCTTAAAAGCATTGAAGATAAGATGAATATATTAGGAAGAAAATTCCAGGAATGTATGAATAAAACCAATGGCTATTCCTTTCAGATACAAATACTGAGAATAATTATATGAAAATGAAATATGCATACTCCTATACTTTTTTAAGTAAAATAAATCTTACTTATAAATCTTCTCAGAAAAAGAGCCCAGGCTTAATTTTATCACTATTTTATTTAACCAAATAATTTAGAAAAAACTAATGACATACTTAATATTTTCAAAGAGTAGAAAAAAGAGGTATTTCTCTTAATTTATGGCTTATCACCCTTTATGCTGTTGGTAGCAAACTCTGAACAGTTATTATCAGAAATGAAAGTTACAGACCAAATTCTTCACTAATGTAGATGAACATGAGCAAAATCATTCCATATAAGTGGCGGAGTATATTTACATTTACCATAAATTGCATTAATTTATGGATTGCTAAGTTCTAACAATCACTAAAACTTAGACAATAAAAAGATTTTATATCACATTAGAAAGACAAATGAAATCATAAATATTTCAGGGTACAAAGAAAATAATCCAACAGAGTAGGTAAAATTTCCTTAATTTGGTAGTTTCAAAACTTCCTAGAAGAAATACTTAATGGTGAATTTTAAAAAGTACCTTATTAGGAATTATAGATGAGACGCAGACAACTACTAGTCCAGCCATCAGACACTGTACTGAACATTTTATATTTTACCTCAACAAAGAAAATGTGCATTATGTGATGTTGGAAAGGAAGAAAGCAAGTTTACTACCAGATATTACATCAGAAGAAAATTTAAAATACCTACAAATGAATTGACAACCAGGGATTAAGCTTGTGCTTCTGCAGCAATTATATTTAATCACTTATCAAACAAATAAAATAAAATTATAAATTTAATAAATGAGGTTTGATATATAACTATATCTGTATGGATATCTACAAAGCAATACAAATGTTTTTATATGCCTAATAAATAATAAAAATACCCTGATGGTGAAATACTCCTATAACTGACCTACAGATACCAAGGTCATAATCAAAATTCAGACAAGACAGTTTTCATTGGCTTCTGTTTGACTGGGTGTGTGTGACCAGCTGATTCTAAAATGCAAATTGAAGGACAGAGGATCAAATGTATTCAACATGAATTTGCAGAGAAAAATAATGTGGTAATCTTTCTGCTACTGTTTACCTATACCCAAGTGAAAGGCAGACTTACTATGCAGCGCCTGCTCATGTAAGGCAGGACCCGCAGGCCATGAGAGAGAACACGACACTCCATGCTGGAGCACTGGACTATACTCAGAGGGATCTGGCCAGCACTGAGGGAAATCCCAATGGTAGAATATGTGGTAGACCTAAGTGAACATTCCCAGACAATATATATATATATATATATATATATATATATATATATATATATATTTGTTTATTTATTTATTTTTGCAGGTCTACAAGGTCTCACTACACAGATCGGACTCATAGCGATCTGCTAGTGTTCAGCCTCCCAAGTTCTGGGATTGCAGGCTCCTGCCACCATGCCCAGTCTTAGTCACCATCTCAGCATCCCTGGGGGCAGGGCCAGCACAGCAGGATGGGGCAGAACCTTGGCACCATGTCTGCCTAAGCAGGGACACTGAGCTATCTGGCCAGCCCTCTGATGTTTCCATTTATGTGAACATTGTCTCTTGTCTGTCTGGCTCACCTCCATCTTCTTTTGCTTCCTCTTTCATTCTTTCTGTCTTGTGCTCTTCTCCAGTTTCCCAAAACTTTGATGGCCATCCTATGTCCTACAACATCAGTTCTACAGTATTTTTCTTCATTTACTTCTGTGTCATTCCTAGCCCTCTTAAATCCCCACACATACACACATATACACTGGGTAAAATCACTCTATCGAAAGGAAACTCTTTGTATACAAGATATTGAATAATGTTGGACTTTGCTATGCAACTCTAGAGCTTGTTTCTTTGTTTGATGGTACAAAATTAATAGTTTTCACATTTTCCTGTTGCTATGGTGTGTGTGACGCCATTGTTATTGCTAAGTGTGCTACTTTAGCTAGCAGGACATACGTATTGCAATCAGTTTTTATCCGCTGCATGACAATGCTGTGCTCATCTGAGGTCCTAAGCATTGCCATGGTGAATTCCAAAGGACTAGGTATCCAGCCCAATGAAGAGCAACTCTCACACTGAGCACACTGGGGGGCAGCTTCTTCGAATAGACGCAAGACCAACGATCACCTACACCTAGAAGACATCTGTGAGTAACACACATTTCCTAGTGAAGCCTCAGGACTAGAAAAAGCTTTATATATTAGAAAATCTATAAGCATCAGCACAAAAAGTAAAATCAAATCAAAACTAGAAAGTAGAAAGTAGGAAATGACAAAACACAGAAACAAAAGGCAAACCCAGACTTTCAGCTGGTGAAGGGCAAGCAGAGCACAGTGAGATAGAGGAAATGGGAAGCCACCTGCTGGAACTTTCTGAAATGAGAACAGCAGAATGGAAAAAAGCAAGCTGATGAAGCTATAGGAAAAAAATAATTTCACAGCTGAAAAATAAATGGTAAAATAAAAGAAGTATTTAACAGATCCAGACTAGCCACCAATAAAAAAAAAAAAAAAATACAAGGGCTTAAGAAAATGATTGAGGGCCGGAGAGATAGCTCAGTGGACTAAGTGCCTGCTTAGGCAAGTTCAAAGACCAGGGTTCCATCCACACCACATGTCACGCCAGCCCCACCCCTGGGCACACTGAGCTCGTGTCTGAGTCTGGGCGTAGAGGTACACACCTATAATCCCAGTGCTGGGGAGGCTGAAAACTGAAAATCACTACTAGTCTGGGCTGCACAGTAAAACTGTACAAATACATGAAAAAGAAAGAAAATGATTGAAAGTATGAATACCCAACAGAGGAAAGTAATGGAATCCATGAACCATCCAAACAGATAACCAGAACACTAAAAATTATGTTGAAATTATTCACAACAGATTGAATTAAGGCAAGTTCAAAGTATTAAATCTAGAAGACAGGCTTGCAGTTAGTGCTTCCATTAATGGTCAGCCTATGATGCTCAGCTGAGCTGAGTCAGTGTGGTGCTGGGTGTGGAAGGCCCACTCAAGGATTTCTGCCAGCAGCATGAAAGGAGAATGGGGAGGGGGAGATGGTGCAGTGTCGGTTTCCTAGAATGAGCTCAGCTGTGCTGAGTCAGAGGAGCTAATGTCCTCCCTGCTTCTGAGGTGGCTGCGCTCTCTTCAGGGGAGCTCTGGCCATGACCTTGAGCATCACCTCCTGGCTCCAGGGCAGACCCCTCAGCCTGTTGGCACAGATCCCTCACTCACTGGCACCGACTGACTTCCACTATGGACCTTCGGTTCTTCCCAAAAGTTCCATGGAATAGACTTAAATCAGACCTGGTCCTAGGCTCCAGTCCTCCAGTGGAAATTCTGGGGAGCATTGTCATGGCTAGGGATATGACCCAGTGGGCCAGAACCTGCCCGAATTCAATTCTCCACATCAAATGAATGAATGAATGAGTAAATGAACAGCAAGACATATCATCCACAGAGTGAAAAGGCAGCCTACAAAGTGGGAGATAATTTTAGTTAGTTTCCTTCAGACAAAGGACTAATACCAAGAACATATAAAGAATTGGAAAAAAAAATAAGATCCCTCAAATTTAAAGACCCAATCCAAAAATGTGCATCTATGATGAATACAAAATTCTCCAGTGCAATATACAAACATCAAAAAATACACAAAAAGTGTTGAACACTTACTGATCACTCAAGACATCAAGTTCAAACAATGCTGAGATTCCCTCTCACCCCAGAAAGAATGGCTATCATCAGTAAAGTCATCCAATACAGAATGCTGACAGGCTATGTGGAATAAAGAACCCTTCCCCACTGCTGATGGGAGTACAGACTGGTACAACCACTATGGAAATCAGTGCAGAGATTCCTTAAAAATCTAGAATTAGAATGAGAGGTCCCATTTGACTCAACTCTTCTTCTTCTGGTTATCTTTCCAGAAAAATTCAAAACATCATATTATAGTGCATATGTGCACCATGTTATAACTGCACAGCTCATGACAGCTGAATCTTGGGAACAACTTAAAAGCTCATCAACCACTGTGTAGCTAAATATGATATTTTGTTTGGAGGTATGTAAATACTACTCTGTCACAAAGAAGGAAAAAGTTGAGACATTTTTCAGTAAATAGATTCACCTGGAGACCATACTCTTTTTTAATTTTAAAGAGAATAAAAAATAAATAAAAATCATACAGAATTTCAAAACAAGATGATAGGAAACATACTCCACTGAGTCATCTCCCCAGCCCCAAATAAACCAAATCAGGCTCACCTGTGTACATGTCTCATTGTTAGGACAGGGAGCTAGCTCACTGACTTAAATGTCTGCCTGGCATGTGCAAGGTCCTGAGTTTAATCCTCCAAGCCAGAGACAGAGAGAGAAAGAGAGAGAGAGAATCTCATTGTTTTTCTGGTGTGAGAAATCTAAAGAGCAAACAAGGACCAAAACGTACAGTGGATCTTGTGAAACAGGAAGAAGTAAACATAGAATGTCTATGTGATTCAGGCATCTCTTAGCTGTTCACATCTCCCAAGGATATAAACCTCAGGTCAGAGAACTCCCATGTTTATTGCAAGCAGTACTCATGATAGCCAAGAAGTGGAGACCACATATTCACAGCTATGGAGAAAGAAAAGGGTGATCATACCCAGCATGATGCTGTCTGGCCACAGAAGAAGGAAAGCCTCTCATTTTCAGCAACACAGATGGGCTTGTCTATCATCTCTGTAAGTGAAATAAGCCAGTTGCAAAAGACAGGTCCCAAGGACCTCAAAGATATGTAGAGACTCCAGCACTGACTCCATCTGAGTGCAGGTAGAACAGCAGCCCCCAGAGGCCCCAAGTGCCTGGATAGGGACTGGGTCACCAATGAGTGGGAATCGGTACCTTGGGGCTAGAGAGAGCCCATGGGCATGCTGCAGTCAGGCAATTATGCATGCGTGCAGTAAGCAGCCGTTCCTGTACAAAGTCACCGCTCAGAGTTTGGAGATTCTCACTCTAAAGAGATTATGAATGTTTTGTGAAATAGCGATGTTTTGTCTTACTTGAACTTTATGCAACTTATTCACCTATTGAGACATAATAAGTTATTCCATTGATGTGTACCATTTAATAATTAAATGAGAAAATACAATACCACTGAATTCCTGTTAGAAGATTATCAAATATGCTGAAAACACCAAGCAATGCAGAAATTTGAAGAATCTGTTTCCTACAGTGCTACAGGGAATATTAACTGGTGTATGAAATGTGTAACTCATATGCATTAGACAGGACATATGTCCACACCTCAGTATATTATACAATCAGAAACACAGTTTTCTCTATGTTGTGTATTGATGGACGTTACTTTAGGCTCTGGTTGGTAATGGCCACTAGAGTTGAGCAGTCACCCCTGAGATTTAGTAGTTGCATTTCCATAATTATATTCAATGTAAATGCAACCATGTTTGCAGCAAGAGGTATATGAAGCAACTTCAAAGCATTATTTTTCATAATAAAAAAGTCACATTTCTAGCACAATCAGTTACAACATTTTCAAGTATCGAATGAAGCAGTAGTGAAAACGAACATGCTGTCGCCCCAAGCGTGAACATACAGAGCACAGAGCCAGTGCAACACGGGTACACAGAGCTCGTTAGACACAAACAATGCATCGATTAGTGCTGCATAAAGTAAGAACGCATGCTCAGATTTGTATAACAGAGAAAATATGAAGCTACTACATGCCAGACAGAAACAGGCTTTGTCAGGCAAGGAGCTTTTGGAAGCCAGCAGAGGCCAGGGTTGAGGCGTAGCCCGCCTCCTGGGGCAGCTGGGGCCGTGTGCACAGGTCCACGCAGCTCAGCTTCACATGCGTGGGATGCCACAGATGCTGAGGTCTATGCTTCAGAAAGTGCAGCCAACCTGATAGGACATCACGGGACCTCAGTGACAATAACAGACCTCTCAGACTGTGTTAAGGCAATTGTAAACATTCGTACGTGTACAGGAGTGCTTAAGCATTTTATTGATTAATAGCCGGAATATTGTTTAAAGAACTATAAAAACTGGAGGTATATAGCAACTGGTACATGGAGAAAACTTAATAAAGCTCTTTTGTTTTCATTGAGCCCATATAACTATATCCATTTGTGTAGCAGGTCAGATTTCCTTAGCACTTTATTAGCATTTATTATGGCAAATTTGAAATGCATTAGAAACTCTTATGAAACTATTCAGAGGAAAGTTAGACTATTGTTTACAAAATAAAATGTGTAAACACAGTAAATTTATTTAGTCAAGGAAGTTTGTTATATATTGTACTGAGAATCGAACTCAGGACCTTAGGCTTGCTAGGCAGGCACTTATGCCACTGAGCTATCTCCCTGGAAAATAATTTTATTTTGCTTGTATTAAATCATAGAGAATATCTTTTCATAAATCTCCATGAAAGAAGAAATTCTGTGACTCAGTATCCTTGACTGTGAAATATAATATAATTTTATTTTGTGAGAATATTTCAGTGCTCCTCCTGTGTGACCAAAAAACTGCAGTGTATAGTACTGGACTTCTTATTCCCTGAATTTATAACCATCAAGCTAAACACAGCTCTGCATTATTTTCCAACACACAGTTTAACTTTTCAAGATGCACCATCTGTGCCTGAGATCGATAGCCCGAGGGTGTCACTGGGCCAGCCGCTCATCATGTCTAAAAGTGTAATTTGCAGTTTTTCTATTGGAGTAATTGCATCTCACTTTCTTTCTTCCATGAATTCTCTGTCCACTTCAATGGTAGTGCAAGTTGGAACTTGGGTGTTTTCCTGTTTCATGTACTATATTCCATAGGACAGTAAATATACTGTGATATGAATATCAATTTTAAACTAGAAAATAGTATTTCATCCATAGAAAAGGAACATGTAGGAAGAGTTTGTTTTCTGTCTCTGTTCTCAGATAGCCATTCTGTCCCCCCAGTGCTCTTTTGCTTCTTTTAGTTGGAATGAATTTAACACTCACACTCACTGTGAGGCTTAATTCCAGAGGCACGTGCTTCCCTGGGCACCTGTCTTCGCTCGGTGGACACAGAATACGGTTCAATGGGATGCAGTCTGCCTAGCCTTTCTTTGACAAATCTGTGCAATACCTTTCAGAAGATTAAGGTGAACGCCAAATTATAAATAGGGTTTACCTAAGAAAATTCTTCACACTTCAAGACACAAATTGTTGTATATGATTTAAAACATTATAACAAAATTAAAAGATGCAATGCAAAGAATCCTTGCTTTTATTTTGTTGGGGGTAATTCTTTGTTTATTTTGTGCTGGGGACCAAACCTAGGGACCTGGGTCATGCTAAGCAGTGCTGTATCCATATGCCACATCCAAAGGACACACTGCCCCAGGCATGTAATATCCACCATGCCACAGCAGAAACTGATTTCCAAATGCTCAGTGCAGCTCATTGTCCAGCCTCACAAGCTGTCTTCAGGAGCTTGGTAAGTGTGTCTGACACTAAGCGCTGGTGTAGGTGTGTCCACTGGAGAGGAGCTCAGCGTGGAGCGGATCTGCAGGGTGCCTGCTTTTCGGGGCAGGGCCAAGTCTATGGGCACCAGGACCCACTGGCTGGTTTTCCAGGTGGTGCTGAGTTCCACAGGTCCTTACAGTCCAATCTATCAGATGGTGAGTGGGGCTCCGGGCTGCAGGACCGCAGGTGCAGGAAGACCAAACAGTCCATCGGAGCCAGGTCTGGTCGAGGAGCTCCTTGCTGACCCTCACCGGGCCTGAATCATGTGGAGGGCATGACAGCCACTCTGCTGTCCATCAAATGTGCGGCCCAGCGAGGTGCTGCTCTCTGCCTGCTCACCAAATGAGAGGCGCCCAGCTCCTGTGACTGATTCCTACTGAGCAGCAGGGCAAAGCACACAAGGAAGGTTCCAGCCACAATGCCCTAAACTAGAGGGAAAAGTCACAATGTTTAGGCTTGCTCAATTACCGTAATGTAAGTTTCAGGAAGTAAAGAATGTGGGAGGAAACCGTACTGACTTCACTGGAAGCAGCGCAGCCTCCAGCGTGGCAGGAACCATGACACCGGGCAGCTGGAGTGGGGGACTGCCACAAGCTCCCAAGCTCCCAAGCTCCCGCAGCCTGGGCCACCGAGTGACCCCCAGGCTCCACCGCACCACAAAAGAAATGCACTCACTTGTTAGCGGAGAGACTGCGTTAGCTGGTTCTGTGAGGAGCTGCGCGCTATCTTCTCACTTGGCGGCCCTAGTTCGCATCCCCCGATGCTTTTGCTGTGTGAGTCGCTGGCTTTCGTTACCTGAAACTGTCTTTTACCTTCTTGTCTAGCCCCAGTCAGCACAGGTATGTATTCTCGTTCCCTGTTCCGGAAATTCGGATGCTCTGAGAATGTTACGGCTGTGTTCAGAGTCAATTGGGCGGACAGCTCTGGAGGTGCTGCCCAGTGTGTTCTTTGGGCCTGTCATCTCCCAGCTGTCCCCTCTTGGTGGAGGCGGGCTGAGCTGACTGAGCACCTGCATCTGCCTCTCCCTCCTCCTGGACCAGGCTTCGGTGGAAGGACTCTCTGGACTCCTGTGTGCCAATGTCTCCCTGGACTTCAGGCGCACCCCCTGCTTGGGGTAGGGCTAAGCCCCTCTGCGAAGGCCTTTATTCCTTCAGGTAAATCTGAATAGCCATACGGTATGTGTCTAGGTGTCCCGCAAGGCCTCCTGTGGTCATGTGGGCCAGCGTCTAGTCTAGCAGTTGTGATTACTTCCTAATCCAATGCTGGGGTTATGGGTGTAAGTGCTGCACCCATGGGTAGCCTGAAAGCCAGGGGTGTGGGGAGAGGCCCACGGCTCCCCCCTGTGCAGCCTCCATTGTTCCACCCTTCTTGCGCTTGCTGTTTTGTTTTCCATCTCCATGAACAGCTGCTTTCTGCCATGCACCACTCTGCCATGGAGCCAGACAAGTATGGACTCCACTTGTACATAAGAGGTACATAAGACTTTCCCTACTTAATTTGGGGTGTAAGGTATTTAGGTCCAGCAACAAGAGAAAGGTAACACAGACACTAGCTACATGGATAATGGCTATATGGATAATGAGATTTTCCCATCTTAAATGCCAGGATCTCTGTGTCTTGATCTAGGTAATTTATACACAGAACCACAAATAAGTATGTGTGTACCAAGCCATGCACATAGTCATTCCTCCATAGCTGCAGTGGAAGCATTCTCAGACCTTTCAGAGAGATCATGAAACGTGCTGCGGTTTTAGGTAACTGCTGCACAGCCTTCTGAGTATCAAAATTCGTCTCTGGGTTACATACAATGATAAGACAACATAAACTCCATGTAAGGAATTGTCACACTGTACTATTCAGGGACTCATGACAAGAAACAGCCTATTCAAATAGCTCAGCAAACTAAAGCACCTGCAAGCAGGTGCAGGGGCCAGGGGTTCGATTCCCTGGTCTGCCATGCCAGCCCTACTCCTGGGGTGCACTGAGACTAGCAGTTGAGAATGGGCATGGTGGCATGTGCCTGTAATCCCAGCTCTTCAGAAGCTGTAAACAGGCAGATCACTACAAGTCTGATCTAGTACTGAGCCCCTGACCATCATGTAGACACTTCCCTAAAATAAAAGAAAAAAGAAACAGCCCAGGCATGTTCAGAACAGATACAGATGTTTTCATGCCATGTTTGAGTCCACGTTCATTGCATCTGTACATGAGTAGGCTGCAGACACAACGAGCTGATGGTACTGCTCTGCCTTCACACACACACACACACACACACACACACACAGAAATCTGCACACCTCTCTATTGCTGTCTGCTCTGCTGTTATTGATCTTGCTTCTTTCTTAGTTAGCAAAAGCTGTGCGATGGTGGTGAAAATAAGCAAGCATTTAGTCTGTAGTGCAGGACAACAAAGGCTTTCTTTGTGCTTTGGTGTTTTAGTTTTGCACATGAGGTCTGTGTTTTGATCAAGTCCTACAGGGTGTGGAAGATGTCACATGCCTGCACATTCCACCTAGATCTCTAAAGGGTCTCCAACGAGCAGCTGTAGGTTTTGGCCCACAAGTAAAATTGTGATTTAACATGCATAACATGTATGGGCATGACCCAGGTAAAGCAGACTTGGAACTCCACACATGTACCTAGAAGGGGGGCTGAGAACATTCAGTGAGATGATCTAATTCCAGTCCAATTTGCTATCGTTATAAAAAAAATATGCCCATTTTGTCCTCAAGGGCCTACCCTTTTCTCTCTTCACAAAGGGAGTACCACCCCCTTGCTCTGGAAACTTAAATGTAAAGGCCTGGGCTTGCCTCTTCCTCAGACATTGAATTTTCTAATCAACTGGCATTGGCACAGTAGAGCTACTGCTGTGGTAAGAAACACGGTCTTTTGGATGAGCGAGGAAGAAGAGGGTGCAAGCCTTGCAAGGAGCTGATCTCCTTCGAGGGTGCTCCTGGGGGTCGGCAAGCAAGGGCAGAGCAGGGCTCTCCTGCCAAGGCCCTGCCTACAGCAGTGCCGTCATGTACGGAGTCCAGACCCTGATCCCCAGGCATCTTCCTCATTCCTTACCCCTTTGCTGAATGGGGAAGAGACTCACCAATGCCTATTTGGTAGGCTCTGAGGGGCGTTTTAAGCCCTGCAGTTACACAGAGACACCTGGGAGACAGGGTTATTTTAGCTGGTGAAATATTGCATTCTCTTTTGGGTAATATACAAAATATACTTACTTTCTGAAAATATAATAAACATTTTGTATATTAAATTTAGAGAAATTTAATAGACAAAAAGAGTTAAAAGCTCCATGAGCTAAAAGCCCAACTTAAGGTTTAGGGATGAGCTGGGTGATGGTGCTCTCTCCTAGCATGCCTAAGGCCCCAGGTTCCATCCCCAACTATGAAAAGAAAAATAAGCTGAAATTGTCACTGGTACAGCAAGAAAGAGAGGATTCAAACCTGATCTGTAGGCCCAAACTCAGAATGGACCACAGTGCTGCACTGAGTTCTGGATTTTTGCCCCTTTAATTTTTCCTGATATAATTAATTTAAAGAATAATGATGCCACCTTAAATACATTTTTAGCTCTTAAAGCATATTGGCATCTTTTTAGTATATGAAGCATCTGCATTAACCTTACACTGAAAGTGCCTTCCTTAGCCACACAGGTCCGAGGTTGCACGACGCCTCAGGCCAACTCCTGAGACCTGTCTCGCAATGACAGGATGGTAAATGTGCAGCAACACAGCTTGCAAGTGCCGGTATCACCTGTATCTCCAGCAACTTCCCTGGTGAAGAGCTTACAGAATTTCCAAAATTCATAGACAGAAACACTACTTGATTCTTTGTATTGACAATATTGTCTTTATCTTTTAAGCTGACAATGAATGTGCAAATTCCTTCTTATTGCTGTTCCCCACAGCACTCTTGCTACTCAATATTCTTTAGTCCATTCTCATTTCTTCAAATGCAATTTATTCTTTTATAATTTGATTGTAAATTCAATTGTTTAGATTGTTCTGTGCCAGATTCTACTCTACCCTCTGTCTTTAAAAGTGAACTGCAGGTTGATGCTGTCGTTCACTGAACAACAGAGTCCCTTAGACAGCAGGTTCTTCCATGTGTTTGGAACCTAAATCCCATGCCATCATAGAAGTAGCCACTGGAAGTGTTAATAAGATAGAAAGTGTCCTCGTGCAGTGACTCAAACATGAAGAATTATTCACTTTCTGGGTTGATTACTCAAGCAGCATCAAATTTCTGCAGGAGGATTGTACCTGAATATGCAATGCACAGCAGCTCTTCCAGGACATCATGGCCTGGAGGCACAGGGGCTGAGACCGAGAAGATGCGAGAGGTGCCACGCAAGGTTTTGAATCCATCCTCCCGTCTTCCTTGTAGTGCTTACACATACTAGCATACTGCAACAGTCCCTGGGCATCTTGGCACTGTACACATCCCTTTATAGATGTCATAATTTGTCATTTATAATTTTGACATTTTGCATAATTTTCTCAATTATACTCTTATGAAGATGAGTAATTCTTGTGCAATAATATTAGACTTCACCATCACCATTGATGGTTCCAACAACAGTACAACAAAGATCACGTATTTAGTGGGTGCTATGTGTCATAAAGCCCTGTGTGTGTGGTAAGGTCTAGACAGGAAGTGTCCAACACTCACATTTAGAAGGCAGAGCCCAAATTTGGGGTGTGCGGGTGGGGCCTCCAGGTTTGCAGGGCACTGGTTTCCAGAGAAAAGGAATCCCCAAGGACCCACACAGGATGGTTCACTGGTAGGTGACAGGATTGTAGCCATACATGGAACACGGCACAGGAAAGTTAAATCAACTCTGCACACCCACCCTGTGCTTAAGCTCTTTCAGTCTCTCTTGGCATCCTGGTGGTCACAGGACAGGCGCTTTCCTTCCCACACTCGCCTGCTATGACTCTTCTTCCTGGAGCCCATGTGCCACTAGCTGAAGCCTCTGGAACTGTGACCAGCAGGAATCTTTTCTCCTTTTGGTTGCTCCCCTCCCCCAGGTATTATGGAAATCTGATGAACACAGAGTGCTTTTCTGACATTTTGGTCTTTCAGCTAAGCCTATGGGTTAGATCCCACAGTTCTCCATTCTTTTTGCCAGATGTGGAAATGGAGTCCCTTGAAAATTACACAGGGCTGGGGAGATGGCTCAATGGAATAAGCGCTTCTCTGGCAAGCAAAGCGCAAGGGCCTGAGTTCAATCCCCGGTTCCACAAAAAAAAAAAAAAAAGAATTAGAGGCCCTATGTCTGCCGGGCGTGGTGGCACATGCCTGTAATCCCAGCACTCGGGAGGCTGAGGCAGGAGGATTGTTGTGAGTTCGAGACCAGCCTGAGCTACAAAGTGAGCTTAAGGCCAGCCTGAGCTGCATAGTGAGACCCTGTCTCAAAAAAGACAAAAAGAAAAAAGAAAGAAAAAAGAAAATTACACAGATTTTGGGGTATACATATTTATTGATGAATTTTGTTTTAAGAGTAAAACCAGGTCTTAAATATAATGAAATACGATGCATTTAAATCATTTGTAAATTATGAAACTGGCAAGTGGAAAGCATTGTTTCTGAAGTATATGTGACTCAATCAACTGATTTTACAACATTTTTATCAGATCACTCCTTTATTCTTTCACTTACTCTTTTTTTTTTTTTTTTTTTGTCTTTTTGACACAGGGTCTCACTATGCAGTGCGGGCTGGCATTAAGCTCACTTTGTAACCCCGGCTGATCTCGAACTCACAATAATCCTCCTGCCTCAGCCTCCCTAGTGCTGGGATTACAGGCCTGCACCACCATGCCTGGCTCTTTCACTTACTCTTAATTGTACTATTCATTTTGTGTGTGTGTGTGTGTGTGTGCATGCACTATCCATTGTTAACATCTTACTGAAATACAAACTCTGAAAAATATTAAAGCTATGGTAAAATAAAAGCTGTGGAAAATTTTACACAGGAGCAGGGGAGCAATTTTCATTCATTAACAATAGTGAGATAGAAAGTTCCTAGCTGTGTGTGTTGACACATGCCTGCAATCCCAGCCCTCAGGAGGCTGAGGCAGGAGCATTGCCCTGAGTTCATGGAAATTCACACATAGAAAGTTCATGGCCTCCTAAAATACATAATGAGACTCTGTAAAAAATTGTTAAAGATTTAAAAGGTGAAGTGAATTAAAAGTATTGGGAATGAAAATATTAGATAAATGTAGAAAAGTGATCAACATTATTTTGTAATCATATTTAATTGCATAACCTATAATATGCACATGTAAAAGGATACAGAACAGAGTTTTCCAGGATAGAGAAGGCTGACGTTCAAGATAATCCCAGGTAAAATTGCAATAAGCTCAAATTTCCTTAGTGAATAGCTTCATATATATTTATGTATGTGTTATAATGTGTACTATATTAAATATTCAAACTACTTTATTCCATTATTTCTACAGACAAAAGTTAGTTATTGAAATAGTAAGTAGGGCCAGAAACGTACACTTAATAATGCTCACTATATTACTTTTAATCCCACAAAATTGAAACAGAAAAATACTTGTAAATGCACTAGAGGGATCCTATAATGGTTGTCCAGTAGAATATCATGTTTTAACACAATAATGCCCAAATATATATTTTTAAGTGTAGAATAAGGAAACGCTGTCATCTTCCTGAGGGGCTGCAGAAACGGATGGACCGATGTGGCGCCACCGCCTGGCCAGCGTAGGGACTGCTCCGTTGCCCCAGCTGTCGCCACTGACCTCACTGCAGTATGGGTTTCCCCAGACAAACGTTGCTGAACATCTTTTCTCTCCTGCTTTCTCGTCTAGTCCATATATTATATGATGAATATTCAGGAGAGTTGAGCATTTCACCTTTAGGTGTTCTCTCGCAGGAGGATGTAAAAACTACTTGCAAATTACAGAGTCAAGAGTGCTTCCTGCACACAGGTCCTGGAAACATTCCACGCTGGTGGCTTGTCTTGCTGTTCTCGCTCACACCTCTTTTTTTTTCAATATCCTATTCATTTTATCTTTTGTTTTTATTTTTAAAATTTAATTAAGTTAATTTAGGCATATACGGTAATCAAACTCATCAGAGAGAATTTGCACCTGGACGTAAGTTCTTGAGCTGTGTTTGGTTTCCTCCAGGCCCTGCCCCTCCTTTCACCCCCTTCCCTCACTGTTCTCTTAAAAGCATGTTGCAGACAACGCACTTGGGATTCCGACCTGTAGGCATGCTGCTGTGCTGGGAGCTCGTGCTTGATCTGAACTCTCCAACGCACAGGTAAGCTGGATTGCTTTCCATGTCTTATTATCATAGTTTTTAGTTTTGGATTTTGCATTTGGGGCTTTGATCATTTTCAGGTAATTTCTGTGAGAATTGTAAATGTTCTTTATGTTAATTTATTTTACACATGTATATTCAATTCAAGCTATGCTCTTGAAAGAACATTTTTTGGAAAATTTCATTCACTATAGCGATCTAGCCTATTTGCATTCTCTATTTCAGTCTCTCTGACCTTTGTGCCTATTTTGCTAGTGCGATCCTCTCTTGATCCTGCATTTTCATACTCAAACTTGAAATTGGATATTTTGAATACTCCAAATTTATTCTTCCTCTAGTGCAGAATGACGCATTACTACCCACATATTGTTACCTGGAGTAGCAGCTGTGATCACGTGTAGTTTGTACATCACATTAGAGATCATCAGCACCTTAACAATGCTGAACACTCCTATGTGTGACCATTCTCTATTTCTGAATGCATCTCATCAGAATTTTTTACCTTGCATCATGTAAATCACATGAGTATTGCTACAATTGTTCCTAAATACCTCATTTTGATGCTATTGGAAATAGGACCATTTTATAATTGGCCCAGTTGTTTTAATGCCCATAGGTGGTGTGTAAGAAAATGTTTGACTTATGCATACTAATCTAGTTATTCTGCAACCTTGTAATATGCACTTATTAGTTACAGGACATATCTTTAGTTTTTGTAATTTTCTAAATAAAAATATTGGCACAGATAGAAATAGTAAAACACACATCTCTACTTTTCCTCCTATACAAAATCATGCTTTTTATTTTTATTTTTTATTATCACACCAAAAACACTAGGAGACGGAGCAGTGAGAAAGAACACCCTTGCCTTCTCCCAGTCCTACTGGGAGAGGTTCAAGTATCCCCATTGCTTGCGATTTATCTAAAGGTGCTCTAATTGGGAGGGCTCTGTCACAGGACGCAGAGCCCCTCCCTACACTAGTGGGGCAGGCGCTGGGGTCCTTGGAAACCAGCAGCAAGAGAGGCCTGCCCAGCTGCCAGCTGGAAGCCAGAGAACGTGGGAGCATGCCTCAAACTGAGGGCTCCAGGAATTCCTTTCTCATATTTCTCCACAGGCAATCACTGAACATAATCAAATTTACTATTTTAATCTTCTTACCTGTGTAGGACTCCAGCAGCTTTATTTCTGGGTGAGCTGGCTGGGATATTTTCTCAGGGTGCATTGCTGTTTCTGTAATTTGAGTCTTCACGTCCCTGCAGAGTCAGGTAACTAATGAGGTCAAGAAAAAAGCCCTGGGGCTGGGGCAATAGCCCACTGGACTAAGTACCTGCCTGGCAAGTGCAAGGACCTGGCTTTGACCCCTGGGACCATGTGCCGAGCTGGCTTGGGCTGAGCAGCCACCAAACCTGGGAGTGGTGGGACACACCTGCAATCCCAGCGCTGCGGAGGCTGAAAGAGGAAGATCGCAATGAGCCCAAGCTAGGTGGTAAGACCCGGACCAAATACATGAATACATACATAGATTTAAAACTAAAAAGCATGGAATTCTAGGGCTGCAAGCACCTCACCCCTAGAGGACGCAAGTGCATGCCTCCCTCATCTTCCAATATCAGTGCTTAATCATCTTCCTTCACACTGGTGCCCTTCTGTTTGTTCCACTTTTGTCGGTCTCCCTATTTATTAGCTTATATTTTTAATATTTATTATCTTATCCTTTAAATTTTGGGTTAGGATGCCACATAAATCTTTCTACTTCTAAATATATATTATATATATATATATATATATATATATATATATATATATATATATAATATATATATATGTGTGTGTGTGTGTGTGTGTCTAGAGATTCTGAAATTAACTTAATTTTCATGGACACATAAATTTTTATACTAACCTATTGCTATAGTAGCTCTGGTCAATAGGGAAGAGTGAATTCCTGGCCCAGAGCTTGCTCAGTGGCTTAAGCACCTGTTGGCCAAGGGCAAGGTCCTGAGTCAGGTCCCAGGAGAGTAAATATTGATGTACGTGTATGGTTTCATTGGCCTGCAAGAACTTACTTGGAGTCCAAAGTAAGTCCTCCAACCCAGTGTTCGTAATGCCTTGCACAAGAAAACCGTTTTTAAACCAAAACGAAAACTAAGCAGTCAGATATCTCCTTAGAGAAGCAATATGTTGAGTTCAATCTTTCTAGGGTAAAACCAAATAACAAGTCCTTCAAAGGCAATACAAGCTTGAAAAACAAAAGTAATGGATCAGATAAACTGGAAAAAATGAACATGAACATAAAACTGCTATTAAGGAGCACTAAAAGTGTCCCAGCTCTCACTTTAAAAACCAGATCTATGTCTGTGTGAAGGAATGTGTCCCAAACTGCAGCCTGGGGCGCGAGCTGGCCCTCACCTGTGCAAGGTGGTCGCCCGTCTCTGCCAGCTGGACAGCCGGAGGGCACGTGGGCATTTACTGAGCACTTGCTTGGTCAAGAGAGAAGAGACCTGCTGTGGAGCCCCCTGGTGTTGAACATCGCTCATATGACCTTGCAACACAGCCAAAGCGTTATTTGCTTTGGTCAAATGATAAGAGATGATGGGTCTATCACAAAAACAGAATGTGGTAAGATGCGTGTTTCACCTTCATCCTTGACCCTTGTGATCTTAAAGGGCTGCAAATGTTTTTACACCACCATCTTGAATTACTCCTCCTTTATAGAAAGTGATTATTTCAAGATAATAAGCTAAACATGAGACACAAGGCTTGCTCGCCTGTGTTATTGAAAGGACAAAAAAAAAAAAAAAAAAAACATTTAAAATACATATAGCTTCCTGGAAATCTAGAATAGAGTGCTTAGGGGTCAAGAGATACTGAGGAGTCACACATGCAGGAAAAACAAAGTGCATGCTGCTGATCGTGGAAGGGCAGGGGTCGCAGAGCTTGAGCAGCGGGCAGCCTGCACAGTTGGTATGAGCGACCACAGACCAAGCTACCCGTGCACAGAGAGGACCAGAGCAACACAGCAAAGTGCCTAGAGCAGATGTTCTCAACTCAGTGGACAGCAGGGAGCAAAGGGCGGTACTCCCTAAGGGGACCAGCGAAGGTGAGCGCAGGGACATTCCAGCCTCACCTTACTGAAGAAAACCCACGGAGCAGCAGGGACAAACCAAGGCACCCTGTGGCTTCTGACTTGAGATGACTGGAGTGTGGGACCACAGGGAAAGGGAGCCAGCGTCTGCACTGCAGAGGTGTGCAGCAGAGCTGTCCCCAAGCAGATGTGCAGATTCAAACTGCGCTAGGTAGGGCCCTGGAAGTTGACTGAGCACCTTCGAGCATACGGATAGACTCGTGTGTACACCATCAACTCATCTGTGTCAGAGGGCAACAGCAAATTCAACAGAGAAACATTAAGGCTATCAAGATCCAGGGAATTCCACAAAGAATAAACTTCATCCCTCACACTAATCTTTAATAGAAAGATTAAACTGAACTGAATGCCTAATCTTAATGCATAACCCAAACTTCTAGAGGAACACAAAGGGCACAGCTATTGTGTCATATGGAAGAATTTTATATATAGCATCAAATATATAATTTGTGAGCTTTCAAATCATTACTTGACTTCATTAAATGCTATTTTTCAAAAGTCACTTTAATAAGAGGAAAAGACGGGCTACAGGATAGAAGGCAACACTTGAAAATTTTGTACCTAATAAAGAACTTTTAAGGGCTGGCCAAATAGCTCAGGGGATTAAAATGCCTACAAGCAGGCTCAGGGACTGGGGTTCGATCCTGAGGTCTGCAGTGCTGGCCTCACCCCCGCCCCCAGGTGCAATGAGGGGCAATTGAGTCTGAGTGTGGTGGTGCACGCCTATAATCCCAGCTCTTAGAAGGCTGTAAGCAGGCGGATCACTATGAGTCCGATCTAGAAGTGAGACCCTGAACAACTTCCCTAAAATACAAAAAAAAAAAAAAAAAAACCAAAACAACTTTTATCCAGATTGTGTAAAGAAAGTTCAATACTAATAAGGAAACAAAACAACTAAAAACATGTAAAAATACTTCCGTTTAGGAAGGCAGGTCCGGGCGACAATCGCGGCCAAGGAGAACCTTGATGCAAACAGGACAAGGCAGCATCGCAGTCTGTTCCAGCACGTCTGACTTTGCGGTTCCTGTGCAAAGCATGAAGATAAAACTTGTAGGCCAAAACCTAGCGACATAGAGAGCATCAGTCGTTGCCCTGGGATGCGGGGCGGCAGGTGGCGGGACCCAGGCCTGGAAGCGGGCCAGGAAGCGGGCCATGGGAAGCCGCCTTCCTGGCGCCTGGGTGCAGCCAGCAGCAGCCACGCTTCTACCTCCTGACGCTTAACTGACTTTCTCCAGCGAAGGAAACGCTGTGCACCCTGCGGGCTCTGCATAGTGGTGACACGCAGGCAACGCCCCCGCAGTGCTGTGAGCGCAGGAGGAGTCTGCTTGCTTGCTTTGAGGCCCTACTAGGGCAGGGCTGAGCGGGACTCTCCGCGGGGCCCTGTCTGGGCTCCGCCTGGCCTCTCCTGCAGCCGAAAGCTCGCTCCTGCCACAGCTGGGAGCCAGAGGACCGGGACCCGCTGTCCCAGCGGGCCGCTTCTGGGGACCAGCGCTCGTCCTGTGGCGGTGTCTCGCCAGGAGAGGCCTTGAAATATGGTTTTCATTTTCTTTGTTTAGCTCTGCACATTGCCTCTGCGCGCTAAATTGAAGTTTTATGGTTTCTATTACTAATGAAGCAGGCCGTAATGGGGGTTAGATTGATAACTACCAATGCTTGCCAGAGGCGTCAACAATGCTCTTTAGGGTGGCTCGGAGTGTGAGGGAGAACAACGTTTGGGGGGCCTGATCCAGCGTCTTCAGCTGCACCCCCCCCCACCGCTCCAGGAACCCCACGGGTAGGAGCAGTGCACACGTGAGGATGCCCGGCTGGCCGGGTGCAGGGGTGCGAGCACTGCGGGGAGCAGCGCTCTCCAAGTGCAGGCGGGTGGGGGGGTACCCCGCATCCTGCTCAAACGCAACGGGGCGCGGAGCAAGTGTCAGCACTTCCTCCTCCCTAAGGCAGCTGCAGGCACATTCTAGGAGCTGCCAGGATGCGGATGTCAGGGTAGGGAGACAGGAGGGTGTGAAGTGGGCAGGTGGAGGTGCAGAGGTGCTACCTGGACCTTACTTTGTATCACGAACACACACTAATTAAATATGAAAAGCATTTATTTTAAAGCCCTAAGAAACACGCTAATATGTTATGTATAATATATTTAGTGTTAATAGGATTTTTTTTTGAGGTCCATAAGAACAGGGGAAATTTCATAATCAAGATAGAAGACAATACAGATTGGTTGGTGACGTTAAAACAAAATCAGAACCAGGCTAAGATTTTAAAAATACGCTCTGGTTGATCCTTGGCGTCTGTGAGGAACTGGTTTCCTATTCTCCACGGAGATGAGCAGCGTCCTCAGAGCGCCCTGGGGTGCCCTGCACCCTGCTCTTTCCACTCTGACGTCTGTTGTGCAAAATGGTGTATGATTTCAACAATCTGCCCATAAGCCCTGCTCCATGTGACAAGCCATGTGGCCTAGCTGCTGTGGAAAGGCAGTCAGCCTGAGAAGATTGGGGGAACAACAACATAAACATGTCTGCACATGCTGAAGAGAGATTCGTTTCTTAAAAAATACTTTTACCTGAGCTTGGTTGACTCCGCAGGTTATTACTGAGAGTTACAGAGCAGACTTATAAATTGGACATGAGCTTCCAAACTTCCAGAATTCTACTCAGCGTGAGCCAGGCACTTGTAAAAGAATTATAAATGAAATATTCTAAATGAGTATAAACTAGAAGGATGAGAACAAGAAGTAGAGAACTGAACTGAAGCAGTGATTACAGAAACAGAAATAGTTATATCACATCTGATGACTGGACCACTGAAATATTCTCATGTTATGTAACATACTTCTTATGTATAAAAAAAATTAAAAACATTGTTGTTCCAAGAGATAAAATAAGTTGACAATGAACTTCACCGTTTTTGAGGTATAGATATGATAAGTATGATCAGAATATGCTATATAGATTATAAAGATTATAGAACTGTTAAACACAGTTACATTTCTCATTTTCAGAAATAGCTTGAAGAAATTTCAGCCAAAGCTGACATCCTACCCTTTGAAGTAAAAATGAGTACTTTTTTACTTATTATTTATATCTAAAAGTGCAAATGGAGTTGGAGACAACTTTCATGCTGGTTATGCATGAACTTACATTTAAAACAAGTGTAAAAGGAAAATGTGTTTGTTTCCGCCATGGCTTGGTAGGACATTATTTGTTCCTGTATTCGCAGGTTCTTAAAGACTGAAATCTCTCAAAGTGGTGTTACTTCCTAGCAGGGGACAATAATAGCTGTGAAGATTGCTAGTCTTATTTATACAAAATAGGCTTGCAGCCCTGACTGTGAATAGGTCCTAGGTCCAAAGGAACCATGCCAGCCACGCTGAGGAAAGCTGGACTGATGCTTCTGGAAAACTCTGATTACGTTTGGTGAAACCTGTGGTCATCTATGGCCATAATTCCAGAATACATGTAATGCTTAGCCAAAGTTGAATTACGAATGTCCAGCTAGATTTTATTTAATAGAACATAATAATATGTTTGCTTTGCTATATTAATATATTTCAAGATCAAGGAGTTTGTAATAGTCTTCCCAGCAATAGTTTATCAATGTTGGCCAGAAATAATAATCTTACACAATAGTGGCCCATGGGGAACCATGTAGGAAAATAAGCCAGCTAAAGATACCAGCAGCAGGTATGGCCAAGCCTCACAATGGAAAAGAAGCCAAGAATCTGAAAAGTAATCATTAGTGGACGGTAGACAAGATGTGGAGTACTTACATTTAACCTTCTAGTGTCAGGGTACATTGTCCTGAGGGTGAAGATAAAGGGCTGGAGACAGGTTTGTTTTTTGGCTTGATAAGCACCTAAGCGCCATTTTCTCCACTGTTCTTACTGAGTGGAGCACATGGTCATCTCTGTTAGAGCAACCTCATCGTCCACATCCTGGACAGTGCCTGCTCCTGTCACGACTTCATTTCCCCTTCTTTTTCTGGGATCAGGAACCCTGACTTGACTATGCTTTTCCTCCTGTGCCTTTCACTTTTTGCCCACTCCCCTTCCCTCTGCTACCCTTTTCTCTCCTTCTCTCTCTCTCTGTCTCTCTCCCTCTCTGTCATTCTGCAGGGCTGATTGAGCACAAAGCCTATGGACAGAGGCACATTTCTTACCCTCTTGTTTGTTTTTTAATACTGTGAGACACTGTCCCCCTGGGTTGCATAGGTGCCCAGGCTGCCCTCCTGCTTGTGCTTTTCCTGCCTCAGCCTCCCAAATACAAGGGTTGGAGGTGTGACAACCATGCCACCAGGCTGGATTCCTTTTGTATCTCTCAAAATGACACTGGATGAACAACTTTATAGATATTTAATGCCTGTACCTGCGATATTTTAAGCATCTCACTTTTCTAGTTTCTAGTGATTTGTAGATGTTTTTACCTTTTAAAAATCATGTATTTTGCTTATTCTGAAAAGCACCATTGGCTGATTTTTGTCGTCCATTGCATTTTCTTTTAGTTTTTGATGACATAAAACAAATCAGATTTTTCATTTTATTTTAGTCTGGCCTGGTGTTCTGCCTGTGAACCCAATACCCCAGGAGGCTGAGTAGGAAGATTCCAAATTCAAGCCCAGCCTAAACATCATGATCCAATGAGACTTCATCACAAAACAAAACAAAATAAACACAAAACATAAGATGAAATAAACTAAAGGGCAGGAAATATACTCAGTTCAGTACTCAGTCTAGTCTCCAGGCCAGAAAATAAAGAAAAGAGCCGGGCGTGGTGGCGCACGCCTGTAATCCTAGCACTCGGGAGGCTGAGGCAGGAGGATTGCTGTGAGTTCGAGACCAGCCTGAGCTACAAAGTGAGCTTAAGGCCAGCCTGAACTGCATAGTGAGACCCTGTCTCAAAAAGACCAGAAAAAAAAAAAAAAAAAAAAAAAAAA